>VYZT01054157.1:191243-214451 GCA_013400735.1 Pomatostomus ruficeps
TCCTGACCCCACCCCGGGAAATCCGGCCGCTCCCTCGCCTCTCCAGACCCGGTCCCGGCAGAGCCGCCCGTCCCTCCCGGCTCCCGGCGCCCAGGCAGCGCTGCGGGCAGCCCGGGGGCGGTGCGGGGTCCTGCGAGGAGCGGGGTCGGACCGCCGTGAGGACTGCGGGAGGCACCGCCCCTTCCTGCGGCGGCCATGGCCCTGCAGGGGGCGCTGCGCCGCGCGGCCGCGGCCTGGGGGGGGCGGTGAGTGCGGGCCGGGGGCGCCCCCGGCACCGCCACCGGGATCGGGATCGGGATCGGGACTGGGATAAGGGACGGGACAGGGACAGAGATAGGGATCGGGACCGGGACTGACATCGGGATCGGGACAGCCACCGGCACCAGGACAGGGACTGGAACAGGGATCGGCACCGGGATCGGAATCGAGATCGGAACAGGGACCGGGACCGGGACAGGGTCTGGAACAGAGATCGGGACCGGGACTGACATCGGGATCGGGACAGCCACCGGCACCAGGACAGGGACTGGAACAGGGATCGGCACCGGGATCGGAATCGAGATCGGAACAGGGACCGGGACCGGGACAGGGTCTGGAACAGAGATCGGGACCGGGACTGGGATTAGGGTCGGCACAGCGACAGGGACCGGGATGAGGACAAGGACAGGGATCGGCATTAGGGTCGGGACAGCGACAGGGACCGGGATCGGCAGAGCGATAGGGTTCGGGATCAGGATCGCGATCGGGGTCGGGATCAGAACAGAAACCGGGACAAGGACCGGGATCGGGATCAGGATCGCGACGGGGATCGGGATCAGGGCAGGGGTCGGGACCGGGACCGGGACCGGGACCGGGACCGGGAGACCAGCAGCGTTCGGAATCAGGATGGTGACCGGAATCGGGCTCAGGATCAGGCTCAGGACAGGGACCGGGAGCGGGGCGCGGTGCCGGGGCCGGGCGGTGTCGCACGTGCGCGTGGCTGTCCCCGGCGCGCGGTGTCGCGGTGTCGCACGGGCGCGTGGCTGTCCCCGCCGCGGGTGTCGCACGGGCGCGCGTGGCTGTCCCCAGCGCGCGGAGGTTTCCCGTGTAACCGCCCGGCCGCGCTGTCCCGCTGCCGGCACCGTCCCGCTGCTCCCGTCCCCCTCCGGGCACACGGGCACTGGGCGGCTGCAGGGGGTGCAGCTCAAGTTGAGCTGCCATGGAGAAGTCAGTTAAACATCGACACCAGACAGGGCAATGGGGCGTTTGTTTGAAAGCTCCAATATCTGACTCTGGTTTCTTTTCAGCTCTAGAATGGGGAACAGCCAGCCCGCTTCTGCAGGATTGTCTACTGAGGCTGCTGTGAATCAAATACAGGTAACGTTTTTGCTTGGCTTTTACCAATTTTCAGCATTTATAAAAGCCAAGTATACAGAGAAATACTGTAAATAGTTCTGCCTGGTGAAGCTGTTCTTGTGTTTATTGTGGTTATCAAGCCATGCTGGCAGCTTTGTTTATCCACAGCCCTGGAACCTGATCTTCCTAGGCTGCACACACTTCATGTTTTTCCAGACCCCTACTCAAATTCAGTGCTGCTGTCGACATTGGGGGTAGAACTTTGTAAAATGACCGATACCAAGTAAAATTAGGTATTTTAGAGGTTGTTCTTTTTATAAATTTACTGATATTAAATGACAATCTTGAATTTACAGTAAAGTGGTAAGGGGGCATCTTCCACCCACTGCTTTTGGTCACTGTGCTGGCCACTGGCACATCCCCAGTGCCTCACAGACAGGGAAAGCTGTCCTGACCAATGCAGGGAGATGCTGGGGGTTGGGCAGGCTGCAGAGCAGTTGTGCCACACACTCCACCATCCTTGTGCTGTCTGGAGCCAGGTGCAGGTCAAACCTGCCTCCAGAGGTGCCAGCAGTAATTTTCCTGTGTTTGTCACCCTCCCAGCAGGTTTGTAACTTGTATATTACCTTTCATGACTGTTAGTAGTGTTCAAAGTGCACTGGCTTGAAGTCCCCTGACTTTAACTTCCTTTTGAACATGCAGGACATTATTTCAAACAACTGTGTGGTGATTTTCTCTAAAACAAAATGCCCATACTGCAAGATGGCCAAAAACCTGTTTGAGGGTTTGAATGTGAATTACACAGCTGTGGAGCTGGACGTGAACACGAACGGGAGGCAGTTCCAGGACGTTCTGGAACAGATGACTGGTGGCAGAACAGTGAGTATATTCTCTTACACACAACAACTTGGGCTACACACATCCCTCTTGGGTTCTATCCACAGCAAGTCCTTAATTTTTTTGAGACAGTTAAATTTAGGATACAAGCTCCCAAATTAAATACTGCAGGAGGGTTCTGTCTCTTCTTCTAGAACCCCTCTGGCTGTCCCTCAGAGTTGATCTTTTCCATACTGCCACTGAAATAATTGAAGTATCAAAGCCCTTTTTCATTTGTGTATTTAAACCATTGTGTTTAACACTTGTATTTTATTTTATATAGTCTCACTTGACTCAATTATTGGAATTTATTACAATCACCCACACAATGACTTCATCCCATTTTTGAGGGGCACACAAAGTTTCCCGTCGCTGTAAATATTATGGAAAAGTGTGGGTTGTACAGTAATGTTATACACACATCTAGAGGAACACAATAATTGTGTGTGCTGGAGTCCACATGGGCTTCCTTGAATGTTTATCCTTATCCAAGAAGTAATTAATGCACCTTTTGTTTTCTTGATAGGTCCCAAGAGTGTTTATCAACGGGACTTGTGTTGGAGGTGCAACAGATACTCAAAAGCTTCATGAGGAAGGCAAACTGCTTCCTTTGGTTCACCAGTGCCAAGTGAAAGCAAATTACTGACCAACCATCTCTGTCTTAGCTTCGTCGTCCTTTGCATGAACAGAATTGCAGATGGATTCACGTCACAGACACACAGCACGAGCTGCCCTCGACAACCCCAGCCCATGGCTTTCTGAATCACTGACCACGCTCTGACAGACCTCATGGACTTGGCAAATTACTTGGTGTCCTTGCCTCAGCCTTCCCACAACCCAGAGGGTCATTAGCAAACATTATGTAACTCTTGGGGCTCTTAATGAGACAGTGATGTCATTTCATGGTGATCAGATCCTGCTCTGGGAAGTCCAGACTGTGCAAAAAAAAATCCTGTGGGTTTTGCTGCTTTCTAGCTTTGTCTCAATAAATTGGCAGTTTAATGGTTTCTTTAAATATAATTCTGCTCTGTCAAACTGAAATGAAGTGTGAAGCAAACCCAGTTTGCAGTGGTATTGGTGTGTGCATGTCTGCCTCTCTTGTATTCCAGTGCCTGATCCCCCAGCTCCCAAATCGTGTGTCCAGTGGAACGGAAAAGGGAATAAAGATTCTGGCAGCTGTAGAGAGTGAGAGCTTCCATCCTTACTCTGCGCTGGCAGGTGTCAGGCTGTACCTCAGGAATGCCCTTGCAGGGGCCCAGGCAGCTGCACACTGGGCTACAGTCGATCCAACAGCAGCATCAAACACAAGTCCAAGTGAAGTGGGTCTAATATGCATAGAGTTTATTTAGTACTTAAATCCTACAGTCAGAATGCAGTTCACTAGCCATCTTAGCTTTCAGTTAAATGTCTAAAAGAAATGACTAAAATCCCATAGTTTCAGTACAATGTACATCCAAAGCCAGACCAGGCAATGCCAAGACTCTTGGTTATTTCAAAGAAGTTCATATGCAAGTAGAAAATTATACCCCATTCTTCAGTTAGAGGGACCATTACACAACTAAAGGTGCACACATTAGAATAAAAACATTAGTCAATGAATTTTTACTCACTTTTTGTGAATTAAGACTCCTGTTATTTCCCTTGCTTTCAGCACTGCACGTACCTAAACTACTTTTTCCCCTCAAGGGAAAAAAGCATCACTCTTTAATTCCAGCTAACTAGGACTGCAAGAGTATCATCTAAACCTGACAGCTTCATTTTTGTGATGCAGGTTTGAACTAAGTTTAAACTGCACCATTTGTAGAAAGTCTTTAGTATGCAGTTGCCTGCACTGTGCATCTTTAATGTGTAATCAGCTAATTAAACACACTGACCTGGTTTCATTTTAATTATTGCAGTTTACTGTATGGTGCTAGGACACAGTCACCAAGGTAAGCACACAGCTGTGCACCTCTCTCTGCATTTACACTTAATAAAGCAATTGATTTTGCACATACAGTCAGGTAAGAATACCAAAGATTCCTCTCTGTGTAGAATTCTTCGGCCAGTGATCTTTTTTTCAGAAGTTGAACAATAATTTTGTCCCCAAAGCTGATAAACCCATCACGTAAAAATAATAACAACAGAATGTAAAGGAATTTTTCAAAGACCTTTTCATTTTGTTCCCTGTTTAGGGGCTTGTTTTTTAAGCAGTAGTCTAAAATAACCCTTTGAGTTCCAAGTTCTGGAAATCCCAGGGCATTGTCACTTAAGGCAAATTCTCTTCCAGCTGCTGAAACAAGCTGTGTGCCTGCAGATCCAAGTGAGTGCCCCTTCATTAAACAGGATCTAGCTTAAGGCACCCAAAGGGTTAATTATGTTTCTTTTTAACCACATTAAGGCTCCCCATCCAAACAGTTTTGCATTAATTGTGTACAATTTCATAGAAAGTAGCAGCAAGACAGTGCCTTTGTTACTGGATGGCACAAAGCCATGTTATGTTTAAGTTAATTAAACATGATATGGCAGTTAAAGTGTGGTTCTACTCTAGGAAAAAAAACCCAAAACCAAAATTAAGAAACTCAAGAATAGTCATTACAAATTTCCATTTCTTTTTGCCCAGCATTGTTTCCAGGACAAAGCCGTTTATCTTAAAACATGCTTGCCCTGGGATCTGAATATTAAAATTTATCCACTAAAAGATCTGGAGAGTTGCTCCTCCAGCTTAAACCCCACACTTCTAGGAAGCACGAGAAGCTGGGCACCAACACTGAGTTACTTGAAGAAGCCCACAGAGCTGTGAATGTGGCCATGTGTTGCTTTTTAAATCCAGAATTATTTTTAAAGAGTAGAACTTCACTTTTACAGGAGAAAGAAAAGACATTTTATTTGTAACTAGTTGTGCTTAACTCCTAAGCTGGTAACATTAGGAAAACAGCTATTTATAGTCATTATCTCTTAATGAAGCATTTGTAAGTTCTCAACATACCACATATATATGCAAATATATATATATATTTAAACTTAAACCCAGAATGCAGAAACACCTAAAGAAACCACGCTTTACAGCATCAAAACCATAACCCCAGATATGTAAGCACACATATTTAAAGACACCATACCTCCTGCTGAAATTAGCTGATCTCTTCTGATTTCCCTCAGAGCAGCACATCCATAAAACACTGTTGTGGTCAGTGTTTTCCTTTCCCCCAGAGCTCCTGCTCAGCCATTTGTGCACTCGACTGGGTCACGGCAAGATGAAATCCCCACCGCTGCAGCAGGAAAGCCATCAGAGCAGCTGCCTACAGCCTATCTGTGCACTGCAACCCACTGCAGACAGCAAAATAAACCTAGAAACTGCTGGGATTTCACAGAAACTAGAGAAAAGGAGTAAAAACAGAAGCAAGACAAATGATTCTTTGCTTAGGTTTACTTCTACAGCCTATTCTTTGAAGACTTTCTCTAGTCAATACTGCAAAGCAGCTGCCTGTTTATCCAGAATATGCATTTAAATGTTTTCCTAATTCTGCCTGACAGCAGCTTGATACTGTTTAACAGAATGAAAAGTTTCAAATCACCAAACTAATTTTAGACAAAAGCTTTACATTTGGAAAGCCAATTGAAAAAGCCAATTGTAAGAGGTTACTTTTTTCAAATAAAGCCATTCATGGGCAGATATTGGACTTTTGTAAATAAATAAAGTATAGTTTTGTCACTGATTTTTACACAGAGTTTTACCAAAAATCTGTCAGATAAAGCAAATTAGATGTTTTGTAAGAGATTTATATAATTAAAGAAAAAATATTCATTATTCAAAAAGTGAAGATAAATACTGTGCCATCAGTTCTGGTGCAGGGAGCTAAGCGAGCACACTCAGTGACCAAGAAGGCAGAAGAACAGAGGCAAAAATTAAAAAAAAAGGAATGGATGAGAGCTTGTGAAGAAACATTCAAGTATAGGCCTGAGGTGGCAAGATGGAAAAGGAGAAGGAAACCCAACACTAACAGAGAAAAAGGGTAAAGCAAAGGAAGAAGAAACAAAACAAAAGGAATGAAAACGAAAGCCTCTGTTGGGGTGGCTGTGAGCTCGGGACGGGGTCAAGCAGCATTTTGCAATGCAGACAAACATTTTCATAGTGTTCTTACAGACAGAGCCGCTACTAAAATACATTTCCCAAGCTGCTGGTGTGTTTTGAAGCCTAGAATATGCACTTTGATGAACAGCCTTTTAAAGCTGTATTTGTGGGCACCAGGTAACAACAGCAAGGTAAAAGAAAAGCATAAACCCCCTTAGGAGTCATGTTTAGCAGTGGTTTTAAGCAGCAAGGGTATTTTAGTGCCAGTTACCAGCAGCCCTCATGCACTGTGCATTTAGACCGGCCCTGCTGACCTCAGAGCTACACCTACCTTTAGACTTCTTGTGTTTGAAACACTCTAATTCTACAAGCATCTCAAACTCTCCTACTCCTTGCTCCAGGTCTAGAATTCCTGACATGAAATTCTATTTCTTGGCCAAACTATCATTATCATTATTGAATTTATTCCACAATGCTGATGTGCTCACTGCGTTATCTTTAAAAACTCTTGAGAGCCTCCTGCCCCTCTGCACATTCTTGATTGTGTCCCTTCCCTGAAGAAACCTGACCTTTGATGTTCATTCCTTACAGAAAAATGTTTTACCTCTGCTGTGCTTCCAACCACCACATCCTTTTCTAATTTCTTAAAGCTAAAGTGCCTGAAGAGTACAGCCTTAGACAGAGCAGTCTAATGCTCCAGAACGGCCAAGGGGTCACAGTGAAGTGGCAAACTGAAACCAGGTAACTCTGTTAGGTGTCAGGAAACCTGCATTTGCCTGGTCTACAGTTGCACTCTGCATTTAGACTTATTTTTATTCAGCATTTGGAATAAAATTAACTAGCTTTAAACTTGTCCCTGCTCAGTGTTTACTGATAAACTGCAGTGCACAATCGTAGCCCCTTTTCTGCTTTTTCAGTGTTCCTCCAATGCAAAGACCACCATTAATGTGAAAGTCTCCTTTTTGGTGAAAGGGTAGATTGTTTATTGTACACTGAACTAAAGTTTAAGCTTAGCAACTTTGTCTTAGCTCACTTTTTTTTTCTTTTTGAAGCATTACGGTAATTATTGCCTCTTTACATCTCTAGAGAGTGTTTTGAAAATTACCAGTTCAGTAACTAAAGACTAGAAACAGGACAAATGCATGTTATGGCAAACGAGTCATGCTGTCCCCTAAAATTCAGTGTACGGGCAGCTAAAAAGGATCCAGTCTGTGGACAAGGAACATGCAGCATCACTCGTCTAAGCCCCTTACTGGAAGAGAATAACAAAACCAGCAAGAAATCCCCAGAAACAAAGGTCCACACACTGTAACATTTCAGCTGTCAGCATTTCCTTCAGCTTCCCCTCTCTGTGCAAATCTCGGAGGAGGAGCAGATGACAACGTGGTCTCATCAGTGCTGGTTTTACAGGGCATAAACCACTGAGAATATTCTACTTTAAACAAGGTTTTTTACAGAGATACTACAAACGTTTAGGAGCTTATTGAGTACCCCAGGACAGGGCTGACCTTTTGTCACTGGTCACAGCTATCCAGTGTCACCAGAGACAGGGTGCTACAGCTCCTATCAGTCCTACTGCAAAGTCCATCTTCAGCCAGGTCCACTAGTTCAAGGACCTGTGTTTTAAACTGGACTGCTTCCAGAGAGGCAACACCACTAGAACTGTTCATTCCATCTGTTAGTAACTATTCTAATTTTTATTTGCAATAAATTTACTTGGAAGTTACTTGAAACACCTGCTTTAAGTTTTCATTTTATATTTAGTCCAAAATATTTCCTATTACTTCACAAATACTACTCCAAATAAGAAAAAGTACTTGCAAAAGATACTCATCTATCAGTTATCTTCAACACCTCTAGCTTAGAAGGAAACACCTAATCAGATGTTTGACTATTGTGTAATTTAAAACACATTACTACCAAACCCAACCCCAAAACATCAGTGCATTTACTTGAAATAATCATTAACATGTATGGAGCAAATGAGTTTACTCCCCCTGTTCATGGTGTTTTGTTTAGATGCTGAAAATGATATGCAATTTTTCACGAGAAACGGCTGATTTTCTGTTCCCTACCCCAAAGTGCTGCATCCCAGCTGCTGCAGGAACGCTTGGTTTGTTCCAGAAGCCCCCTGAGGAGCTGTGGCAGCCCTGTCAGAGCTGTCCTGTGCTCTGTCAGAGCTGTCCTGTGAGAGCAGGGACCGTGCAGCAGTGACCGTGTCCACGCTGGCTGCAAGGCAGCGCTGCCCCGCGGCTCCCCAGGCCCTGCTCTGAGGGCAGGAAAGGCTTCCCTCGCTGGTCCCACGTTAAGGAAGCAGCAGAACACCCTCGGGAACACCACACACCCTATTTTAGCACCAAAAGAGAGATCCCTGCTACAGAATGCAAGCTTTGACTTCAACAGCAATGAGGCGTAATGCAAAGTGTTACAAGTACCAAAAGGATCGTAGGAACTTCGATTTTACGTTTAAAAGCTCGGGTTTTAGGCAGAAAAATATGGTCTTATGTGTCATTTACCACTATGAGTAAATGTGGTACTTTTATAAATCATACTTATTTTCAAATTAACATCAAATTCACTGTTTAAAACAGCCAGCATTAGCATAAAAGAGGCTGACATACATATGTTTTAGAGGAAGTCATAAAAGCATCACTAAAAAACCTTTCTAATCTTCTAAGACTGATCTACTAAAGAGATCTTTTAACTTCCCCCTATACACACATATATAAAACACAGAATTAAATACATTTACACGTAAACTGCTATCAATTTCTGTTCCAAAGTGGTAGAATACTCACTGGCTTTCTCCTTGTTTACTCACACTCTTACTATCAGACTAAAAATAAAAAATAAAGAATCCAGTTTCAATCACTTCCTAAACAAGATCTTGTGAACATGAAGGAGGCAACTGTACAGTTCATAAAAGTTTTTAAGAATTGGTCACTATAAACTGGAGGTAGTTTTGAAGTATGTTAGCTTGAATTAATTCACGAAATCAGAAGTAACACTAATCTACAAAAAGATTTTAAAAAATGAAATACTCTCCTGTTAGGAAGATTGTTTCTGAGTCATTGAATACATTCCTTTGAAAAGAAAAAAAGAAAAAGTAGCTTTTTGTTTCTGGTTGCTCCCACTCAGCTTGGGTGAGCAGGTCAAGACACATGCACCCGTTGATCTTGCTCACTGAAAGTGTGCTGATGCTCCTTGAGGCCCTGACAAGGACTGAATGGGACATCCCAGTCACTTCCAAGGTCTTTTTCTACTAAAAACAGTTTTTAGAACTTCCTGTAAAGCATTTTAATTCTGAATTAGTGCTTCTGAAACTGCACTGTGCAGAAACTGCCCCTCGATTTCGCTAAAGAGATCTTTCCTCCTGAGAACCCAATGATAATCCAGAGAGAAAAAGTTCAGCGTGAGCTCTTGCACTTTCAGTTGTATCAGTATAAAATGTCCCTGGGTAACTTTTACACTGTATCACAGTCACATGGTCTCAATACATACCAGAAAAAACTTTTGTAGGTTTTAACTGTAACCATGGAAACCAGTGAACATTAGTAACACTTAAAATACAAAGATTTTAAAAAGCCCAAAGAAAAGTCCCTCTCAATGAAGTTGCTGTTAAACTGCCATTATTAAAAATACTAAGCCCATTTGCTTCCAGCCCCATTCTAGAAGTAATTAATGAATTTATCCTTGCAAATAAGCACTCCACAGCAACGGGGGAAATTAAAAATCTCTTCATATTTATAATCTACTATAAATGGAATTAAATTATATACTATGTAACCCTGTAACCACTTTTAGCAAACTTCTCACTGTTATTTTAAATTGTGTGCAACAGGAAAAATAAAAAAAGAGATTTCTCATCTGCTTTTCTTCTTTTCCCGTCACAAAAAAGTAACAAAGAATCACAAAATCACAACTGTTGGAAAAGAGCTCTTGAGATTGAGTCCAACCATCAACCCAACACTGCCAGGTCCACCAGTGAGCCATGTCACCAAGCACCACGTCCACGTGGGTTCTGAACACTTCCAGGGATGATGGCTCCACCTCTTCCCTGGGCAGCCTGGTCCAATGCTTGGCTGCAAACAGGATGTGAGGTTCAACCTCACCAGCGCCCAGCACAGGGGGACAGTCCCTGCCCTGGTCCTGCTGCCACACCATTCCTGATCCAGGCCAGGATGCCCCTGGCCTTCTTGCCCACCTGGGCACACCTGGCTCTTGTTCAGCCACTGTCATCCAGCACCCCCAGGGCCTTTTCCACCGGGCAGCTTCCCAGCTCCTCTGCCCCAGCCTGGAGTATTACAGGGGATTGTTGTGACCCAAGGACAGGACCCAACACCTGGCCTTGCTGAACCCCACACAACTGGCCTTGGCCCGTGGATCCAGCCTGTCCAGATCCCTCTGCAGAGCCCTCCTGCCCTCCAGCAGATCAACTCTGGCTCAGCCTGGTGTAACCGGTGAACTGACTGGGAGTGCCCTTGATTTCCTGTCCAGATCAGCCATAAAGACACTGAACAGGACTGGCTGCAGCAGTGAGCCCTGGGGAACACCTCTGGTGACCAGCCTGCAGCAGGATGGGACTCAGTCACCAGCACCCTCTGGGCCCGGCCATCCAGCCAGTTTAGCCAGCAAACACTGCACCTGTCCAAGCCACGGGCTCCCAGCTTCTCCAGGAGAGTGCTGCGAGAGACAGTGTCAAAAGCTTTGCTGCAATCCAGGCAGACCACATCCACAGCCTTCCCCTCATCCACTAGGGAGCTCACCACTCAGAGGAGAAGACCAGGTTGGTCAGGCAGAACCTGCCTTTCATAGAGCCATGCTGGCTGGGCCTGATCCCCGGCTGTCCTGCACGTGCTGTGTGATGAGGCTGATCTGTTCCACAGCCCTCCCCGGCACCGAGGTCAGGCTGACAGCCCTGTGGTTTTCTCCATCCTCCTTCTGGCCCTTCTGCTCAATGGGCGTCACACTGGCCAACCTCCAGCCATCTTGAGACCTCCCTGGTTAGCCAGGATTGATGATAAATGGTGGAGAGTGGCTTGGCTGGATTCCATCCTACCCCACAGACGTGTGTGTGTTTAAGTGGAGCAGCAGGTCACTGTTTCCTCCTGAATTACAGGGACTTCATCTTGCTCCTTGCTTCTGTCTTCCCAAGGACAATTAAAGACTGAGGCAAAGAAGGCATTAAGTACCTCAGCATTCTTCTCATCCTTTGCGGCAATGCTTCCCGTCACATGCAATGAAGGATGGAGATTCTCTCCTTGGCCCTCCTTTAGTTGCTGATGTATTTGGAAAAACATTTTTTTAATCTATTATGGCAGTGGCCAAATTGATTTCTAGCTGGGGTTTCACTTTTCTAACCTTCCTGAAGAACCTAGTAACATCCTTGTAGTCCTCAAGAGCAGCCTGCCCCTTCTTCCCAAGGTCTTTTTTCCCTGAGTTCCAGTGACAGCTCCCTGTTAAACCAGGCCAGTCTTCTTCCCAGCTGGCTCGTCCTTCAGCACATGGGGACAGCCTGTTCCTGCACCTTTAAAATCCTTGAAGAATGTCCAGCCTTCCTGGACCCATTTTCCTTTCAGAATTGTTTGCCAAGGACTCTCTCTCAACCTCACGCGCCGAAGTCTGGCCTCTGGGGCTCCTCAGCTTCCTCTACACCCTCCTCAATGACTCCCAGGTGGTGCTCAGGGCTCTGGAGGTGATCCATCTGCTTCCTGGCATGGCTGTCTCTGCTGCTGCTGCTGAAGCCCTGGGGGACAAGGAGCTGGCCATGCTGCAGCACTGCCCCTGGTCTGTGGCTGATGAAGGCAGCACGTCCTCTGTGGGTGCTGCGGCTGCTGCTGCAGCAGGGGGACCTCAGGATGAGAACTCCAAAGGCCAGGAGGACGTGATCAACACTGAGGCCCTCTTCCCTCACTCTGCTGAGGAGCTGGACTTGGCCAACCTGGTGTCTGGGCTGTCTCCAGCACTGGTGGAGAGCAAGAGCAGGGTCCAGCATGCTGACACGGAAATGTTTGCTGTGGTGGTGTCTTCCACAGGGCCAGGCAAAGCCACTCTTCTCTTCAAGACAGGGCAGGCTGTGGAGCTTGAGGACAAGGACTGGTGATTCAGGTAGTGAATGAATCCAGGTTGGCCAGGAAGGTTTTGGTGAAGCTCGGGGACCAAGGGTTTGTAAAGCACACTGTGCTCCTGTCATCAACCCATTAGAACTGGGGGTCCTGTTCTAGGACAGACCCAGACTGGCTGCTGCTGGCCCACAGCACTCAGAGCACAGTAAATGTGGGTATCACACCAGGGATGCTGCTCTGTAGAGCTCCAGCTCACACAGAGCCCAGGCTCACCAGGGAATTAAGTCCAAGAAGCATTTTGAGTGCATGTATAGGGAAAAACCACCTGCCTTGGGAAAACGAGACAAGGGAGGTGGCTGAGGAGGGGAGAGGCCTTTGGGAAGGGGCGTGGAGCAGGGCTGCCAGCTGTGCTGCAGGCTCTGACGGGTGGGGTGACTGCAATGACAGCCATTCCCAGGAGTGTTGAATGCGCTGTGGGGTTCGGCACACGCCAAGTCCAGGGGTGACAGTGGTGACAGCAGTGACATGTGGCTGCCACCTCCAACGGCAGGGGGATCACTGGCTACAGACAGTTTGTTTGACACTAGAGATGCAAGTGCTGAGTTTCTCCGAACCTGTTAGATCTACGTGGGACTGAAGTTGTGTTCAGCCTTAGAACACCTTGGTGAGAAGCTCTGGTCAGAGATGCTGGAAGTGCCACCATGTCCTGTGACACTCTGATATGTATACAATATGCCCTATGCTAATGAAGTGTGTTTGGCTGGGAGTTCCCAGGGTGAAGTCTGTTGCCAGTAATGGACCCACTGGGAAGAGCAGATGCCAAAAAACTTAAATCAGATCCAAAGAGAAGTTTCGAATGACATCCAGAGCTCCCGTGTCAAAGCCGCAGATATCCAACATGCCTCTGTCATCGGGGTCCGCGATCGTAAAACCGTGCGAGGTCATCCCACAAACAACCAGCCTAGCAGGAATCCCCATTTTCTAGAGGAAGGACAGGAAAAAACATCAGAAAACACCTCTAGAGTAAAACACGTGCACATAAGCAGTAATTTAAATAGGCCAGAGGGTGAAATCTCGCTTGCATAAGCTGCTGTCTGAAGAGCTGTACTGACAGGAATGAGGAATCCCAGTCAGAACTGCGGGATGCCTGTCAGCACTGCAATGGCAGCTGACCTCAGCTAAGGAAACCAAATTAAAGACTTTTGGTATTCATTTCAACTGTGTGGAAACCATGTAAAGATTAAAGTCCATACACCCATGCCTGACAAACATACTTTTGGTAGTTTAAAAGGGTTTCTTTAAAGCATAAAGGATTGTTTGCTGAATAAATAAGAGCTTCTGATAGCAGTGTGCTTGGAGAGGGTATTTTTCTTTGTTCTATGGTCAAATCATGCAGCTGTACAGCTTAGAGCAGTCCCTTTAAAACACAACAGGCTTTCTTCACAAGATGCTGTCACCTGATCCTACTGACACTTCCCTACAGGCTTCTCTTCATTACTTCATTGAAATTTTTTGATAACTACTGCAGACATCAAAGTTAAATTTAACTCTGAGAGTCAAACTTCATCCTGTAACCAACTTATAGTAACAATTATTTATAGCAATAACTATAACCTATTCCATCAATTATATACAGGCTGCAGAAATTCATACAGTCCCTGAGTAACAAAATTTCATGGGCACTGCAGCACACCCAGCAGGGCAGGCTAATTACAAATCCTTTTAGCAATTCTGTGGTTTTAAACATGCACAATCAGTGCAATATGTGCACTAATTCTGCCTAACTGCAGAACTGATGTTTTTAACAATATACATTTACTGAAAAAGCCACAACCAGACCAATCTCTAAAAATTTTTTTTAGAGCTGGTACTTATTTTGTTCTGTATTTATTAATCATAAACAGTCAGAAGCATCTTTACCTCTCTGTACTCTCTAAGGGCCATTGCAGGAGGAGTGTTCCCAGCAAAGGTCTCGTTATCAGTAAAGACAATGAAGACATCAGCAGCTGTCTGAGTTTTTTGAGCCCATATCATTGGAAGGGAACAATCAGTGGTGCCCACTGGAATCTGAAAGAGAAAAAAAAAACATACATGGAACACATTAATACAGAAATTGGTAAACTATGGAAAAATTACTTTTGCTGTAAGGTTCATGTTTCATCATGTGTTACTACACAGAGAGGCTTTTTTGTTGAACTTGGTCATTTTATCTTAATTTGTCCAGGGATTTTTTTGGTTGACTTTTTAAAATATTCTTTTCAAGCTAACTCATTGTGACCTAGCAGTACTGTTCTAAATTGCAATGTTTAATAACCAGCAACTGAAATAATGACATTTGCTGCACTTTCTCTAAATAAAATGCATCAAAAAAAATCCAATCTTTTGATACAACCCAATATTTTGATTACAAAGATATAGATTAAATAAGGTAGTACAATTAATTACAAGAAAATACAGTGTAACTGCTGAGACTTTTTTTTTACATACTTCATACATTTTCACTAAAACTTGAGGTAAGGTCATGTCAGCTGTCACTGGACAAGGAACCATTTCGTGTGAAAAGGCAACAATGTGGGAATCCTTCTCAGTCCGTGCTACAACCTGAGCAAGAGGGAGACAAAAAGAATTCCGTTATATTCCTCTGAATTTTTCATGTCTGAACTGAGCCATTCCCTACCAAACACACAGCATGACAAATGCTTTTGTATTTAAGTCACCATGGCTCCTCATAAACAGTGACGGTTCACTCCACACTATAAATATTCTGTAATATTACTGCAAATAATCCCTGCAAAAAGAGCTGAACAACTGCTCTAATTACTGTAGCTAAAAATACTTCCATATTTCTTCCCTCCCCTCTGACATAAAACCTTGAGCATTTTTAAACACCAACAAAAGTTCAACTCCACTGCAATGCAAGAATACAACACAAGAAGCTTTAGAATACTAAACTGAGG
Organism: Pomatostomus ruficeps; assembly: GCA_013400735.1. Classification (NCBI taxonomy): domain Eukaryota; kingdom Metazoa; phylum Chordata; class Aves; order Passeriformes; family Timaliidae; genus Pomatostomus; species Pomatostomus ruficeps. The sequence goes on from VYZT01054157.1 coordinate 206,531, forward strand.
GGAAAGTGACTGTGAACAAAAGCCACAATGATAACTCAAATAGACACAACAACGATCCCAACATTTCTTAATCCAATCTGTATTATTCTATTAATGCTTCTGAAAAAATTAAAATGTGTAAGTTATGTGTAAGATAAACTTATCATATTTTACTTAGGCTAAACCATTTTATTATGGCTAAGATAAGTGAAAAAGCTGCCCTGATCACTTTGATTTGCAACAGAAACCAAGTTCTACAAGCTGATCTTCCTGAATATGGTTGCCAGTAGCATTCAGCAATGAGGCCCAAGGTCACGCCTTCTGTATCCAAAAAATATTTATAAAGTTTTCTCTGGATTTCTAACCAGCTCTAGAGCACCTTTGTATTAAAAAAAAAAATACAATGCAAGCTGAAAACAGTTCTAAATGAAAGAAATGGAAAGCCTCACCATACACATTACTGCTGCAACTGTGCTGGCGTTGAGCACGCTGCCCAAAACCTTCTGTGTCATCGATGCACTGACATCAACTGCAACCACAAAGCGTTTTCCTGTCGGTTCAATTGTCTGAAAGAACAAAAGAAAAAAATATACCAGGCACACATCATTTATATATTAATTTATTCTTTCGCTTTCTATCCTAACGTGGGCATTTTCTACTCTTTCTGGGTAACGTCAGGACAGTGCTGTTGGAAAGTTTCAGAATTGTCAGCCACCCCTGGAACTGCTCTTGATAAGCTTTCAGAAAACATAGAATTCTTAAAAAGTGTAACAAATTGGAGAACTTACTACCTTGAAAGCCCTGTAAAATGAGGCATCTAAAGCTTCTAAAATGTCTTCATCAGGACGCCACCAAAGCTTCCCTCTGCTTCCATGTCCAGCTTTGTAGGTTTCTAATGCAACCAAAATATGGAATGGATGTATTCTACCCTACAGGTAGAAAGCAAAAATAAGAGTATGAAAATTTAACCTCCTTCCAAAAAAAAGTAACAAACGAAGTGTGAAAATAAGTTCCTACTATGAAAAAATCTCTGGTTTAGTATACAGTTACTTTAAATTTGTTAAGTCTGAAGAGTTCATGCAGTCTTTACACAGCTGTTGGATGAACTGGTACTTGTGGGTTACTGACAGTGGACCTCACTCCCTCAAGAATCCTCCCACTAACACCAAATGTGATGCCATCACCAGAATTCTGGGAAAATTTTGCAGCTCTGTGATTGTCCAGTGCTATTTTCCATCACAAGCTTACAGTAAGAAAAAGTCCCTGCCCAGCTGAAGGGAAAGGAGCTGGGCAAGAAAAAGAACCAACTTAAAAGTAGTTTTATACCAGATACAGTAACACTGGACGAGAAATTATTTTTGGAACATAGCATTCATTTTTCTCTTTCCATAAAACATTCAAAAAATTTTTTTTGCTTTCCATATATAAACTTATATAACTTTATCAACATTCTGTTATCTTTTTCCTAAAGGGGAGTTTCAGTCCTTAACCACTGCCAGCAGCAAAGCTCAGTAAATCTGAGTGCCTGTCCACTGTCTGTCTTCCACCCAGGTATTGCACCACAATCTTTGCTCTCCCTTCTCCAGTGCCTGTGTGTGATTAGGGAAGAAACCAGAGAAAGGGAGGAGCAGTAGGATGAGGAAAAAAAGACTTTTGGTGTTGTGCTCAATTCAGCTCTGGTGCTGAAAAATTTGTATGTCCCGATTTTAACTCAAAAAAACTGCTGGTCAAGGCACTTGTCCTCTCTACCTCTGACTAAATCCCTGAAAATTTTATTCTCCCTTTGGGGAATCCTCTTTTCCCTCTTACTTTCCTACCACTTTGATGGACAATAAAGTAATCTGAAAAGAGGAAAGCCTCTCTGCCCATCTTGTTTTTCCCCTCAGCTACTATGCTCTCTTAACTCCTTTAAAAATTACAAGAGTCAGAAGAAATGGATGAACCCAACAAGCAAAGCTTGCCACAGGCCTCATTTAAGAAAAGATCCAACAGCTGCCAATACACTGAATTTACCAGAAAGTTTCAGAAAGCAGGCGGGGAATCAAATGACAAATTAAAACCAGAAATTTTAAAATAAAGTTGCAGGCATTAAGCTGCAGTTTTTAAAAAAGAATAAACTAAACATTAAAATTTAAAATCCACAAAGGGCGGCACTGATTATGAAGAAGTTGTTACCTTTTTTAGCAATTTCTCATTTCTCAGTTTTTCACATACTATGGCCACTTCTGAACCTCGTGGTTCAAGCACTGAATTTGCTGTCAGCTTTCCTAAATTTCTCAACAAAACAGAAACGGGCATCTCCTTCAGCAATGCCTTCCAAACCTAGGAGGAAAGAAAAAGACGGGAAACACAGAAAGATGAGATTCCCAAACTACAAGAACTGGCATCTGTACATTCAAGAAGTGTATTTTAAAATAAATGCACAAACTATATTAAGACCTTAATTATTTTAAATTAACTATTCGGGTAAACAACTTGAAAAACAGCACAAGGGCTATTTTTTAAAGAAATCTAGACTTGAGGCTCTGAACAGCATTATTCTATGGAGAATTCAAAGCTAAGGAAGTTTACCCACCTCTTTAGATTTCAGATGGTTTGTCAGGAGATGCTCTCTAACCAGACCATATTCCTCTATCAAATGAATAACTTCCAATTCATCTTTTGTGCGTTTTACTTTCTCCACAGCCTCCAGATACTTCAAGAGTTTTTCAGTCTCAGCAGAAACTGCTTTCTCTTTATAAGCTTCTTGGACATCTTTCCACCCCTTGGTAATATACTTAGTGACTATAGCAATTCCTGTTGACAAAGAAAACCATTTCTCAAGCAGGATTACCATCTGCAGACTGGCATTTATCATTCCAGAAAGCAAATCAATTAGCAGGTTTCATTCTCAGACCTGCCGAGCAGCCATTGAAAAGGTCAGCCAGACGCAATTCAGAGCAGTACTTTTAATTACTGTATTAATCTCCTTAGAAATAAGGAGCTTTATGTATTGCCACATTGCCCAGAGAAGCCGTGGATGCTCCATCCCTGGCAGTGTCCAAGGCCAGGCTGGATGGAGCTGTGAGCAGCCTGGTCTAGGGGAAGATGTCCCTGCCCAGGGCAGCGGGGTTGGAGCTGGATCATCCTTATGGTCCCTCCCAACCCAAACCATTCAATGATTCTAAGATTTGGAGCCAACACATCTTCCCACATAATGAAAAAGTGTTATTGCATCACTTGTAAGCAAACAGGAACAAAATGAGGGAATTGTTTTATTTTATCTCTCTTGGCATATGGAAGGAAAAAGGAACAAACTCTGTTTATCCTGAAGATAAACAGGGCTATTTCTGATACAAACACCCACGTTTTTAAGATGCAATTTACAGCATATCCTCACTAAGAATTCATCTACAATGGCACTTGGGTTTCCAAAACACTTCCACAGTAAATATAAAAGGTTTAAAACACAGTATTTTCAGGTAAATAAAAATTTATTACCTTCACTGGCAGGTTTTAGGTGGGACAACCTCAGAAGATCTTTATGAGACCAACCACTTCTTTGCTTATATTTTGTAACTGCTAAAGCAAGAGCCATGCCATTCTTTCCATTGTACCAATCTGCAACAGCTTTCCTCAGAGCACGGCCCCACATGCCACATTTCATGCCCTCCTTCAGATCTTTTTTAAACTGGATGAAAGTAAAGAGATGGGTTGGTACGCAACACACCTCGGGGACAGCTTTAAACGCCGCTTGTTTGGTTTTGGCATCACAACACTGCGAGCAAACTGCGAGGGCAAAGAGCAGCGGCTCCTGCTTTGCTGCCCTGCCCTCCTGACTGAACGCTTTTATTTCTTCGACGACTTCGCAGCCTCTGCCCTCTTCGATGAGCCTCAGCAGAGCCTCCGCGTGCTCGAAGCCCAGCTTGTGCTCCTTGCCGTGCTGCGCGGCGCCCTCGGAGCCGAAGGCGAGGAAGCGGCGCAGGCGGGCGGTGTCGGTGAGGTGCCAGCGGGCACAGCCGGGCTCGGGCACCGCGCTCGGGGGCTGCGCTGCGCTCTGCTCTGCCTCCATCCTCGGCGCTCCCGGGGGCTCTGCTGCAAGAACAACACAGCGCATTGAGACACTCATCCTCTCTATAAACTCGCAATCCTAAATTTTCTTTCATAAATTTAACCAGAGCGTACTCCAAGTGGGCGATAATACGCATCATTTACGGGAAAAGAAACAAAAAAAATCTCTGAGTTACAACAGTGACAAACTTATTTCCTTAAAACCAACTCAGAAACTACTTAACCCCAGTAAGTGGCAGACAAAAACCATCTGGTGTTATAGCCTTTTGCCACTAAAATAACACTTCACTTTCTTAGGTAAATTTTTATGCTGCAGACTAAATGGCCCAAAATTCAGATCTTGCCCTGCTCTATTTTGCTGAAGAATTGCTAATATCGACCAACTGAAGAAAAATGAGGCTAAAATGAAGAACTAAGATACTGAAAAACAGTTTAGTCAGAAGACTTTGTGAGAGTTTATATATGGTGGGATTACACAACAGCTTCTTAACAAATGAGTAGTTGAGGAACAAATTATCTTTGCTACAGGCTCAAACAATGCTGCTCCAGGTGAGATCCAGGGGAACACAGACACACAACAGATCCTGTACTGCTTTACATTCAAAGTTAAGAAGCAGAAATCAGCACAAAAATTCTCAATCATGCAGATCTTTCTATTTGTACACTGCTGAGCTGCAAGAGAGTCCAGCTCTAATATTTGAAGGGCAACATCACTGCTCTTATTTGGAGAACATCCAGCATGGGAAAATCCAAGCCAAGACATTTAAAATGAAGCAAATGCAGGTGAAATGAAATCAGCAGGGTAAAGGTAATAAAATTCCTCACCACCACTACCTCCAAAACATGCACAGCACAACAACAGTTCACTCAGTAAACAACATTTTACTCAGTTCTCACCAAACAATAAAAATACCTTAAATAGCACCAAGAGCTCCTACTGAAAATCAAAAAGGCAACACCAATAATCCACTCCCTCAAACTGCATACAGATCTTAAATTCAGGGACTAAAGTATGAGCACATATAAATGACATTTCAAAGAAATCCACTGAGCAATTTTCAAGAATTGCAGATATCTACTTTTGACATTTTTTTGCTTGTTCAGATAGTGAAGACAAATAAAAGCCATTTTGCTCCATTTACCAGGACAAGCTAGCACAAATAAATGTCACTGATGTAGACAAAGGGTTTTTTCCCCCCCCCAGTTTAGGTACGTAACACTTTGATTTGCAAACTACTTCCCTACTTCTTTGACAGAGAATTTCCCTTTTTCTGCAAGTTACTAGAAATGCACCTTTCCTCAGCTTCTGCATATCTGCACTGATCTGCATCCAGAATTAAACAACAATTATCACTGCTCCCATTAGATTCTACAAACTGATCAAATCAAAATAATAGAAGCCATATGCTGACACCTGGTTTAAAAAAGCAGGTTTCAGTTGAAAATTAACTAAGGAATATCTTTCATTGTATTATTTCAAGCATCGGTGGTGCTCAGCTAAAATTATATATTCTAACCATGTTTCCTGCCAAACCTATTTAAATACACATCATGGTTGAGCTGGCTTTTTCCCTGACATCTGAAGCATGCAAATACACTGAAAATAATAAGGGTGGTATTCCCCATGCATGAATACCACATCAAGACCTTTTCATGTCCAAATACATTTTATTTCAATACAGTCCCATTAGCCCATTTCATTAAACAGCCAGTAATGTTTCACAATAGACACAGAAAACCCAAACAAAAAATCCTGAAATCACATAAGCATCCATTTATTTATCAGGAAAAAAATGGTGCATGAAATATACTGAGAAACACCATTATCTTGAAGGAAAAATTAGAATGGGAAGCATAAAGGATCACCCATGAATAACAAGATCTCCATGCACATAAAATATTGAGAATAATTTCTTGCTGTAGCTTTCATACTCCTACTACAAGAAATATTGCTAAATTAAAATGAGACAAATAGGAAAACTCCTATGGATATTAACAATGGATAATTTTTATGTTTATTTTTGTACGGACCAGGCTATTCATGGACTCACAACACTGGAAAAGAGGCATGTGCCTACATCCATATGCTTCTGACACAAACCCACAATAGAAAAGAGAGCTGCAAACAGTTTTTCTCACACTTAGCTCTTTAATTTGCTTTCTGAGGAATATGCTATAAGCTACAAACCCAGGTGTTGCTACAATTTCCAACAACTGTCTAACACAAACTGTAAATTCTTTAAAATCAATCTGTATTTTAAAAATTACCTTTGAAATCTGCAATAGCTGATGCAAACCTCCAATCTCACTACCGAACAGTCACAGAAAAAGTATCAGACTTACGCTTCAGAAGGAGCTACTGGAAAAGCACTTATTCACAGCTGAGCTGCTCCAGTCCTGTTGGTCATTTCTAACCCTGTATGACATTCCAGCCCCACAAGTTCCCAAAGTTATTTCCTCCCTGGACCAGTCCCTCTCCTCTGCCCAGACCTCAAGCTTCATTTCGCCTTTAACGCCTGGACAAGGGAGACAACTTTCACCCTAACAGATAGATAAACGCAAATGCTCACTTATCATATGCTCTACTAAAAGCCTGCTCTTCGTCTGCTGAGCTGCAGAAGGGAACTTGAATTTAAATCACCTCTGGAGGATTTATCAACAATCTTCTGGATCCATAAGCATTTCCAATTTCTGAGCTACAGGAATGCAAACAGCAATGTGAAAAGCCTCGAAAGTCACAAACTCGGAGTTTTATAACAAAAATTGCTGAAATTAAACTCCAGGGTTGTTCATCACTATTAATGAAAGAGAAAACACATTATTTTTCAAATGCCATATACATTTTTAAGTAAAATATGGCTCTGACTGCTCCGAGCCAGTCTATACAGCAGTTACACGTTGAGTGCTAAGTCAATATCTTTATGTTGTTGTACCATAGCATGATTCAGTTCTTCAAGCTGACCGTCCTTAATTTCTATGGCTTTTCCACTTTGACCTAGTTTTCCTAAGAAATAAAATGTCTCACAAGTTTCACGGATGTATGAAAAAACCCACATAAAGTACAAAGCTTTAACAGAACTACAGATTCTAACTTAAGTTCTTAAGTTTAACTGCTTTGTTAACAACGGATCAAACTTTGTAGTGAAATCCCATGGAAGGAGACTTTGAAAAAGTCAGATCTTTGTTGTCAAAAAACCCCCAAACATTAACATTTTAAAGACAACATTTCAAATTGCCTTCGAATACTTCAAAACCATATATACGTCATTCTACAAGGAACTGTATTCTCCTTCTCTGTGCTCTAAATTCTGTATAAGCATTAAACTGCAGTCTATAAGGAATGTCCTCCAGTTAACTGAGCAGAGACCACAAGCATCACACTGAGCTACGGCTGTAACAAAACAGGCCTGGGCTACAGCACAGCTCTGACAACATAGTTCTCGTATTTCAGAAAATAAGCACCTCTCCGTCAGCTGGGATGCCAGGAGAACACTTCCCAAACCACCAGGGGAGCGATGCGCGATGGCAGCACAGCAGGTACCCGACTACACGAGCCACACACCTGCCCACGCATTTCCACTGCAGAATCTGCAAGAGCCTGTCTGCTGAAACAACTGTCCTGGCTGGGGGGCAAAGGCAGCTTAGCTTACGTAGCACAGAATCAGGAGGCAGGAGCACCTAAAGCGGATACGCGGAGAGCTGCGCCCGCAGCTGTCAGTCCCCATAAAGGCGATAAACACGCGTGACGGGGGAGCCGCGCAGCGCCCGGGGCACGCCCGGGAACGCCCCGCGGGCCCCCGGCGCCCTCCGGAGCTGCCCCTCCGGCCTCCCCGCGCTCCCCACGCACCCCCGGGGCCCCGCGGCCGCCCAGGGACCCCGCTCGCCCCGCTCC
>VYZT01054158.1:0-64112 GCA_013400735.1 Pomatostomus ruficeps
TTTGCAGAGCAGGACCTGGAGGTGCAGTTGGACCCTTGGAGCTCCCTTGGAGCAGCTCCTGGGCTGCCTTGGGAAGGAGCCGGCAGCACAGCCAGGGAGCTGCTTGTCCTCCTCCCTTCTGGGCTCCTCAGAACAAGAAACATGGATGTACTGGAGCAAATCCAGCCAAAGGCCTGGAAATGATAAAGGATCTGACAGCTGAGGGGTCTGAACTGCTGCCTGTCTCAGAGACTGGTCCAAAGCCTCTGCTTTCATACCCTGCGCTGCCTGTGCATGAAAAGAAATCCTGAGATAAGGTTTGAAGTGCATCAGCTTTAAGAGGCAGCAGGGAATTGTCTGTAACCCCTTTTCCCAGTCTCCCTCCTGACCAGGAATGCTTTGAATTTATTCATTGTTTCAGGCCTGCCTGTGTGTGCTCACTGCCGGCGTGTGTGTGTTCCTTGTGCTCAGTAGTTTGTGATCTCTCTGCTGATGGTTGTGCTGACTCTTGCAGAGGCCCAGCCCGATCCAGCTGTACTCACCTCCTTTCATCCTGGCCCCCATCAAAGACAAGCAGACGGAGCTGGGGGAGACGTTTGGAGAGGCCAGCCAGAAGTACAACGTGCTCTTTGTTGGGTACTGCCTGTCCCACGACCAGCGCTGGCTCCTGGCGTCCTGCACCGACCTGCACGGGGAGCTGCTGGAGACCTGCATCGTCAACATCGACCTGCCCAGCAGGTACTGCCTGCCCTGCCTGCTCCGGGGACCCGTGGCACCTTGCACATCCCGCCCATCCCGTCGTGCTGCTGTTACAGGGGCAGCATTTCACTCGGCACTTCTAGAAATTCATATCTGCACAGGGAAAAGTGGCTGAGTTACACTCGGTTTACAATTTGTTTCACAACTGTTTTGCTCACAAGCCTTACCTTGAGGAGCACCTGGTGCGTTGCTCAGCAGTTTGGTGGCACTGCAGTAACAGGGCTGAAAGCAGACTCGGTTTTTCTTGTTAGTAGCAGTAAAGGTAAGTTAGGGACTGCCCAGAACTCCTGTAGAGGGTCAACAGTGACATAATTAGAGAGAACAGAAAGCTGAATGTCATCCTTGATCCTCCTCACTCCTGTTTTCAATTCCTTGCCCTGCAGGTCGAGGAGGAGCAAGCTGTCAGCCCGGAAGATCGGGCTGCAGAAGCTCTGGGAGTGGTGCATTGGCATCGTGCAGATGACGTCCCTGCCCTGGAGAGTCGTCATCGGGCGCCTGGGCCGCCTGGGCCACGGGGAGCTGAAAGGTGTGCACCTGGCAGGGCTGCCACCCCCGGGCTGTGGGGCGGGACAGGGACCCGGGGTGCAGGGCTGGATGGCTCAGAAGGGATCACAGACCTTTGAAATACTGAGTGATAATCACAGAACTGCTCAGCCTGGAGAAGCCCTCTGAGCTCACAAGCCCAGCTGTTCCCCAGCACTGCCACTGATCCATGTCCCCAAGTGCCACCTCCACACAGCTTTGGAGCACTTCCAGGGGTGGGCACTCAGCCATTCCTCAGTTCTGCATCACCTGCAGGCTTGCTGAGGGTGCACTCTGCCATCACAGTGGCATCAGATGGGGTGAATTTGGCTTAACCTTCCCAAGTCCTGTCTCTGCTTCCTAGAACCGTGACCTTACACACGGGAAACAAGACGTGCCCAACTCTAGCACAGACAGCATGAGCTGCTGTTTATTCTGACAGAGCTTAGACATCCAGGCTTCCCAGCAGGTCTCCTTAGGAGCTCATAATCTACACCAGAGCTGCTGAAGCCCCTTCTCTCCCTTTGTCCCCATCATTGAGACTGATGCTCACTTGACCAAACGTGAAATACCTGGCAGAGAAATCACCAGGGTCCTCCAAACTGGAATTTCCTGGGCCATGGCAGCCTGGGTTACAGGAGAGCCGGCTGCAGTCCTACCCTGGCACTGCATTCCTGTTTTGGGTTCCACAAACCCTGTCCTTGTTTGTGCCCTGGGTGTGGTGTGACTCCCTCGTGTGCTGCAGGATTTGCACAGTGTCCTTCCGAGGGAAGCCGGGGGCCTTGTCCTGTGTTAGAAAAAGTTCAGAACAAAGTTATCCTGACACAGGAGTAGAGATGGGATTGGGTTGTGATTCCTCAACTTAAACATCCCAAAATAAACAAAAAGGTCTTGCAAAAAACTGTATTGAACGAAGGAAAGCCAACAGAGTGCCATGGAATGAAACACCCAACGGGAGCCTGCGGGGCCAGACCCCTCGTGTGCACGGGAGTGGGTCCCGGCGAGTTTGGGATCAGGGAGATGCCAGGTGCTGGGAATGTTCTGCTGTTCGCAGGCGGGTGCTGGCTCTGCATCAGCTCTGTCCTCCCACGGTGCTTTTCCCTTGCAGACTGGAGCATCCTGCTCGGGGAGTGCTCCCTGCAGACAATCAGCAAACAGCTGAAGGAGGTTTGCCGCATGTGCGGCATCTCCGCAGCCGATTCCCCCTCCATCCTCAGTGCCTGCCTCGTTGCCATGGAGCCACAGGGATCCTTCGTGGTGATGCCAGGTATGTGTTACCCAGCTCTGGCAGTGCCAGTGGAGCTGCTCTTTTATCACTTGTCACCCTCAGGCACAGTAATCTTGGGATTTCTGTGAAGACCTTGACCAGCACGGCTGCGTGGGGCAGGAAATGGGTTGAGCCAGCAGAATTCCCCAAAATACCAGGGAGAGAGGCTGCCTGAGGGAAGGTGGCTGTGGGCACTGCTGATCTGGGCCCCGGGGAGGCCGTGGGCTCAGGCAGCCCAGCTCCCATGGGCTGGAATGGTGTCACAGACACTGCTTTGCACGGAGTGCTCTGCAGTGGGAATGAGTCGGAGCCTCTGGAAATGGGAATAAGAAAAGCCCTCTTGCCTTCTCTCATGCTGAAGGTATTTAGAGAGTTCACTCACAAGCAGCAGTGCATGGGCTTAAGTTGAAATAAAAGGAACTGCTGAGGTTCCCTTCGTTGTTTTACCTAAGCACGTCCTTTTAACGTGTGTGGTGACACATCCTTAACGCATCCTTACAAACCACTCTGGGGTATTTTGAGTGTAGAAAGAAAAGACTAATACATGGAGCAGAATTAATTGAGCTGGAAGATTACTTATCATGTTGAATATTTTCAAAGCAGAGATTTTGTAATGTGAGAGAACAGATGGCAAATGAGGCTTTTTTTCATATCACAGTAAAACACAAAGACCCAAATCCTTCAACAGGATCTTTCTTTTCCTTTAGATCCTGACACATAATTAGGTCAACAGCAAGAAAAATTAGGTTAAAATTGAAGGTGCTGGTTAAATAGTGCCAAAGAAGGTGTTTCTGCACTGACTATTTACACCTTCCAAGTTAATTGTTGGTGGATAATTGAGAAGAATAGAGGGGGACGAGAGAGCGGCTTTATTCTTGTGTGGCTTTATTTTAGTGTTTGTGTTCATATCGACCAGAGTGGGGTGTATTTCATAATTCTGCAGAATGAGGGTGAGAAATCAATTCAACTCGCTCATTTCGCAAGGGAATGTTTGATTCAGGGGCAGCAGAATGACAGGAGAGGTGGGGCGGGTGATCTCAGGGTCAGGCTCTCACAGCAGTCTGGTGAGGATGAGGCCCTTGAGCCGTGTCTGGGAGTTTGCAGAGCAGGGGGGTGGGCAGAGGTGTCCCTGGGCTTGGGAGGGGCTGCAGTGACGCCAGGAGCCGCTGTCCCTGTCCCCACAGACGCGGTGACGATGGGCTCGGTGTTCGGGCGCAGCACGGCGCTCAACCTGCAGTCGTCCCAGCTCAACACGCCCCAGGACGCCTCCTGCACGCACATCCTGGTGTTCCCCACCTCTGCCACCATCCAGGTGGCACCTGCCAACTACCCCAACGAGGATGGCTTCAGCCCCACCAACGGTGAGTGAGGGGACGTCCCTCGGGGTGTGAGAGGAGCTGAGCGGGGCGGGAATAACCCCGAGGGGCCAGAATAACCCCGAGGGGCCGGGGCTCTGCACAGACCCCACAGCACCCCAGCCCGAGGGCCTCAGCTCCAGGGGGATGCTCTGCTTTCCCTGGCTGTTTGGAGTCACTCTGGTTTGTTCCCAGAGGGACATGGAGCAGGACGTGCTCTCTCCTGCTGTGACCTGCTCAGGCCAGCCTGTGTCACCTGCTGGGTGCAGAGCTGACGGGAGGGACGCACTTGTTGGAGAGGTGGGAAAATCTCCCAGCCTGAGCCTTCCTGATGCCCCCAGAGTGCTCTCACACTGAACCTGCAGTTGGGGTGCCTCTGGTTCGTGCTTTTTATCAAACAAGCGTTTTCCTGCTTTGTGCCAGCTGCTGTCAGTGAGTGCAGAGCAGTTCCAGGCAGGAGTAACTGCAGACACGAGCAGGCTGTACCCGTGAGCAGGGCAGCCGGGCTGCAGGGGAAGGCAGGCGCTGCTTTGGGGCTTTGATCTGCCCTCCTGGAATGTCCCAGGGGCTCTGCAGGGAAGTTGCCCCTGTGGATCCCTGTCCCAGGAGGCCCCGGGATCCCTCCCGAGCACGACAAACATTAACCTGCGTTCACCTGCCCCGTGGTGCTGCGGATGTTAATTACAGCCAGGTACAAGAATGGCCTTTTCCAAAATGGTGTTAAATTTAATTTTCTTAACTCCGCTCTACTTAATGATTAAGCTGCTTCCTATGCCATTAGGCAGCTCATTTCTGCTCTGGGGGCCAAGCAGAGCATGACATTAGCTCTGGTTTGTTTACTGAGGCTGTAGGACACGAGTTAATAAACTTCAGTTAAATCATTGCTCCGGCAATCCAGAGGTTCTCCTCGCAAGATGAAGGAAAACAACCACCTGCCTGTTTCACTACTGGGGCTCCAGGTGAATTAGCTCAGGACACACAGCCCGTTCCACTTTATACAGAGTAAATTCCTCCTTTTCGAGAGAAATCGTTATTTAATACATGCAGAATGCACGACTTCTATTTAGGGCTTCGTGTTTTAGTATAAATTTGGCTGCAATTCTAATTAATGCAGTTCATTCAGACAGCTCCCACTGTCCCTGTCTACCCACTAAAATGTACTTTAAATGTCCTTATACGCTTGGATTCCTCGCCTGCTGAGAAATGTGGGTAAGAAAAGCCCCTCTACACCATACTGTGATGTTGTAATTGCTGGCTCTGGGTTGATGGTGTCTTACCCTTCCTCCCGTGACTTCCTCGGGCTGTTGTAACCTGTGTGCAGACCGGGAGCAGCGGAACGCACCAGGCAAACGCATCTTCCCAGAGTCTTCAGCCCTCCCCACAGATTAACACAACCCAGATTAACCCGGGCAATTACACTGACGAGCCGGGTGGCGTTGCTGAGGTGGAATGGGACACGGCAGCTGCGTTGTTGGGCTCCAGGGGCAGCCTTTGGGGGGATCAGGGGTCCCTGCGCTGAGCGGGGCCTCGCTGCTCTCACGGATTCCAGGGGCACTTCCAGGGCTGTTCCCGGTTCGGGGTCGCTGTGCAGCTCTGGAGCCCGAGGAGCAGCAGCACACGGAGCTGGGTGATGATTCCTGCGTTTTTAAGGCTCTCTGTGACCGGCTGCAGAGCTCTCAGTTGTTCTGTTACAAAGCTCAGTCTGGATTTTACGGAGCTGCTGCACCGGGAATTCTGTTCACTCTGTGGCCACTGCTAAAATTCATTATCCCAACAGTTGCTTGCCAAGTCTCCCTTTCAAGTGTGTTCAAGGGTTCTGAGGGGGATTAAACAGCAAAGTGTTTATCTCTGCTTTTCATCTCTCTTGGGAGTATGTAAAAGAAAAAAGGGAATGATAATAAATTAAAGGGAAAGGTAATAAATTACAAGAATGTCTTGGAGAAAAGAGAAGAGTACAGCACATTGGAAATGATTTTCCTTTCTTTTCCTTTTCAGATGACATGTTTGACCTCCCATTCCCAGATGACATGGACAATGACATTAGAATTTTGATAACAGGGAATCTTCACTCTTCACCAAATTCCTCCCCAGTTCCTTCCCCCGGATCACCATCTGGCACTGGAGTGGGGTCTCACTACCACCACAGCAGGGTAAGGAGCACCACAGAGCACACACGGCTTAAAATGAAACAGACCCAAATCCTCCAACAAAATCCTTTTTTCCTGCGGATTCTCACACATAATTAGGTGAAAACCAAGCAAAAATTAGGTTAAAATGGAGAGTTAAATACTGCTGGAGAAGGTGTCTCTGCACTGACTGTTTGCACCTTCCAAGTTAATTGCTGGTGGATAATTGAGGGTGAGAGAGGAGGAGGAGGGAGCAGCTTTATTGCTGTGTGGCACGGCCACAGCTGATGGGGCTGCACAGATTTAATCTGTACTCGTCCAGTCTTTCCTGGAAAATCCTACGGAATGTCCCTGGCAGAGAGTGGCATATCTGAGAGGAAGGAAGCTGCGACAGCCCCGCTCCCGTGGATTTCAGGGGAGGCAGGAGGGAGAGAATTCTCCCGGCGATGAAAGCCTGCCCCTGGAAACTCCGCAGGTGCTGGCTGGTTATGCAAATGTTGTTTTCTCAGGAATATTTAGCCCAGAGCACACAGCGTTGGGGAGTTATTTTTGTTTGAAGTGGCTTTTATAAAGTCGGTTCCAACATCAGTGATTACTTAAAATGCAAATTATTTTTTGGTAATTCAGGTTGTTTTTTTGGAATTGGCAAAGCTTGGATCAGGTTTGGTGGAACTCTTTCACTCCTACATTTAATGGTGTGAGGCTGAGCTGCTCTCTTAAAATGGTTTCCCTCACAATTAGGTAGAAGTTTTGTGCTTCATAATTTCCTGTGAAGTTTTGTTCTAAAAGCAGTAAGTTTAAAGCAGTAGCATAGTACTTTTTTACTAAATAATCAAATATTTTATTAGAGAAACAGGGTAACTTTTGTACCATTTTTGACTTGTTCATGAGACGTCTCGAGATCAGAATTCTCACTCCTGAACGTGACTGACTAAATGTGGCAGTTTCACCCTGGAAGGAGAAGGTCCTGCCTGTGTTTTCCTCTCAGCCTCTGCCAGAATGCCTCGGTGGCAGCTTTACCACAGTCAGTGAGGAGAAATGCCTCCTGCCTCAGCCACAGAGACGCTAATGCTGCGTTTGGAGAGCTCAGCCCACAACTGTGGGATTTGCTGTGTCCGTAGGATGAGGTCGGTGGATGGTCGGGACAAACGGAGATCTCTGTGTTTGGGTTTTAGAACATGAGGTTTATTGCCGAAGGTGTGGGGAGAGAAAGGCTTACGAGGAGCTGCAGGACGCAGCTCCAAGCAGGCCAGAGAAGTGAGGGAGAAGAGAAGGAAGAGAGCAGAAGAGAATGCACAGAGAGCAGAACAGAATGACAAGAATGAGTGTTTACAATACAATAAATCATCTCCTGTGTTGAATATTCTGGTTTCCATTGACCAATCTAGAATAAGCTACAAATCTTACAACATTTGCCTACAGCCTACAAGAATCATTGCATTAGCCTACGGCGTTACACTTTAAACTCCAAAAGTTGCTTTTTGGACCCTCTGATGGGTTTGCAGGGTCTCCTCTGACCCTTGGACCTGCTTGCAAGCCGAGGGCATTGTTCAATCAAGTGGGGATTACCTCCAGCCGGCTGTACCATTGTTCTCCAGTTGTTCAGTGACTGGGGTTGGGTAACTCAAAGCTTGTCTTCATTTCAAGCTCACCTATAGTTTCTGCCAGGTAATCATATCTATACAGTTTCCCTATTCCAGCTTCCCCAACACACAACCTCTGTGTGCTGCTTTTGCAGCTCTCCCATCAAAGGCTCCACGGCAGCGCGTTGCTGTCCCAGCCACTCCACATCGCCGTGTGGGCAGTGAAAACTTCCAAACGCTGCTGCCAAACCCTGCAGCTGTAAATCACAGCTCCTCACTCTCTCTCTCACTCCCCAGCTCCCTCAGCCGTCCCTGTCCTGTCCTGTCCCACGCCGAGCTGCTCTCAGTGGAGCTGCCTCCATCGGGGCGGCCCCGGGAGGTTCCTGGCCGAGCCCGGAGCCCCCTCCAGCAGAGCCCGAGTGGTTCTGGTTACCCATTAAGCCCGGCCTGGTAATCGCAGTGAAATGTTCGGCCTCCGCAGGGCAGCCGTGTGTGATCGTCCCCCCGTGGGCCGGGGTCAGGGCAGGAATTGCTGCCTGGGCGTCTGCCCCGTGCTCCGTGCTCCCGGTGCCCCTGCTCCAGCCTTTCCGTGCCTGGGATTCCTCTCCAGACCCACGGGAAGGGATTGGCACTGAGGGGTTTGTAATTCTGTGCAGAGGAGTCTTTTTCTTTATTTTTTAACCTATGGACATTTGTGGATGAAGCGAACTTCTCTCCCAGCTGTTTGGGAATCTACGACACTTCTGAAACCTTCTCCAATACCTGGAGAACCAACTGCAGGGGAAAAAGGAAGGGCCTAAAAGTCCTGAGACATTTAGATTATTTGTAGCAAATCAATCCAGAATTTCACTACAAAAAAATATTTTCGTTTCTGTTGGGCAGGTCTATATGAATTTATGTAGTAAAACATTTAAGAACTAAGATTATATTCCAACAAGTTTCTCTTTGGTCACAAATATTTTCTGCAGTGATAACTTTGCTCTTGATAAAATTGCCGGTTAAATTTTTCAAAACGCGAAGTAGTTAAAGCAGAGTTTTGTTTGTTTACAGAGCTATTGCTACAGTGATCTAGCCCAGCTTTGACTGAGGTTCCTGGCTGACTAAAGGAGGCCTCATTTGCCACAGGACAGTAATTAGCTAACGAAGCCCAGCGTGGGCTGTGCTGACACACAGCTCAGAGCTGCCTTTTCCCTCCCGCAGAGCCAAGGGGAGCGTCTCCTGTCCAGGGAAGCCCCGGAGGAGCTGAAGCAGCAGCCCCTGGCCCTGGGCTACTTCGTGTCGACTGCCAAAGCGGAGAACCTCCCGCAGTGGTTCTGGTCCTCCTGCCCTCAGGCCCAGAACCAGTGTCCCCTCTTCCTGAAGGTCTGTCACACTCTCTGTCCATCGCTGCTCCCATGCCTGTGGAAGCTGCAGGTGGAGTCTGTGGTGTCAGTGAACCTGGGACCTCCTACTCCAGACCTGCAGAACTGCACTCGGTTTATTCAAAAACCATTAATTTGGAAATAAATGTGGTCATGGGGGGTTCAACACAGAATTGCCACCTTCCCACGCTGCCCTGATTGATTCAGAGTGGATTTGTTTCTTTTTTAGCAGTTCCTGCTGTATGAGGAGTTAATTTTCACTCTCTCCCTCTGCCCAGGCCTCTCTCCATCACCACATCTCTGTAGCGCAGACAGACGAGCTTCTACCTGCCAGAAATTCTCAGCGAGTTCCTCACCCCCTCGACTCTAAAACGACATCAGATGTCCTGAGGTAACACCTTCTGGGTTTTCATTTCTGCCCTAAACACTTGGGGACTGAGCTCAGAGGTTTCAGGGGAACCTTTCCAACCTGTCACAATTATTTATCAGTTTTATCAGCAGTTTCCAGCCCTGCTGTGCCCTGTGTGTGTCTGAGGGCATCTCCTCCAGCTGCAGAGCAGAGCTCTCAGGGGGATTCTGTGGGTTTCCCACTGCTGGGCAGTGACCCCAGGGAAACTCAGACCAGCTCAGCCCTGCCAGGGGGACAGCCGGGTTTGTCCCCCAGCCTGCTCAGTTCTCCTGGGATCTAATCTGGGCTGTGCCACTCGTTATCTTTGCTCCCCAAACCGAAGGGATTTGTAGGAGGAGATAAAAGCACTCCCTGCCAGCACTGTGGGGTGTTCCTGACTGTGCAGGGGGTGCTGCCTGGCTCAGCAGGACGTGAGGCCCCTTTGCCTCCATCCCACCTGTGGGGACTGAACTTGGGGCTGTGGGGTGGGAGCACAGTGTGGGACAAACAAACAGCAGCAGGGAACAGCAGTGTCTCACCTAAGGGAATTGGGGTGTATTCGAGAGGATCTGAATTTGCATCCTCTGGGAGGGAGGACTGAGCTCTGCCAGGTGTCCCAGGTGTTGAGTAAGAGGAGGATGCAGTGGACAGGGAGAGGATGAGCTGCAACAGACACGAGTTACAAAATGGGGAACTGCACTCAGGTACAGGATCAAGAAATTGCACTCAGGTACAGATCACAGGCCAGAGTGAGCCAATGCTGGTGCCCAGGGAGGCGGAGGTGTCCAATCCCCAGGGCTGTGACAGCAGTGGCCTTGAACCACTGTGTGCCCAGAATCGGTGTTTGGGAGGGTCATCAACCAACAGTTCAGCCACAGCAGCCCCAAACCCTGCTGCTGTTCGGTGACAGAGCAGCCCCAAACCCTGCTGCTGTTCGGTGACAGAGCAGCCCCAAACCCTGCTGCTGTTCCGTGACAGAGCAGCCCCAAACCCTGCTGCTGTTCCGTGACACAGCAGCCCCAAACCCTGCTGCTGTTCCGTGACACAGCAGCCCCAAACCCTGCTGCTGTTCGGTGACACAGCAGCCCCAAACCCTGCTGCTGTTCGGTGACACAGCAGCCCCAAACCCTGCTGCTGTTCCAAACCCTGCTGCTGTTCCATGACACAGCAGCCCCAAACCCTGCTGCTGTTCCAAACCCTGCTGCTGTTCCGTGAGGTTCTGGCTGTGCCTGGCGTGCCCCGGGCAGGCTGTGACAGGTGTCCCTCGCTGTGCCTCCGTGCAGGTTCGTGCTGGAGCAGTACAACGCCCTGTCCTGGCTCACGTGCAACCCGGCCACGCAGGACCGCAGCTCCTGCCTGCCCGTGCACTTCGTGGTGCTGACGCAGCTCTACAACGCCATCATGAACATCCTGTAGGCCCCCAGGAGCCCTTGGCTCTGCGGCTGCTGCTCCCCTCGGCCCCGACCGTGCCACCGCTCTGCTTCTCTTCAGACCAGTCCCACGCCGTGCTCCCGCGCCTCCCACAGCACCCGGGAATCCTGCAGCGTTCCAAACTCACCTACCCATCGACATCTCCGGCAGCTTCGGTCCAAAATCTGGGAACATCCGAGAACAGTGAACACACAGTAACCTCAAGCCAGTGTTAAGTTTGGTGGCTCAGTAACTACTGGTCAGTGTGATTATTTTTTTTTAATATTTTATTTTTTTAAGGAAGACTACAGGATCTTTTTTTTGCATTAGGAACTGATACAGACCCACGAGCAGTGTCAGCCCTGCGAGTAAAATCCACCTTGTAGTGACCAGTGCGGGTGTGTCGTCGTTTGATCGTCGTGAACTGGGACTTTGCAGGAGGAAAAAAAAAACCACAAACACAAAACCACACAGTCGTAGTCTCGTATAAATATTGGAGTTTTCTGTCTACCTGGAGTTCCTGTCAGAGTGGATTGGGATGAATGCATGCATTTGTTACCTGTCCATGTAGATATGAATGGTCTGGAGATACTTTATTTATTTTTAGGTTTGGGGAGGGGGAGGGATTAAATTATAAAGGACCAGGAACAGTAGAAATACCTTTGAAATCCAGCTCCGTTCCACCGTAGGGTTATTTATCTACAGACCTCTCACTCTTCTGACCTGGAAATCAAAAGCGTAACAATCGAAGTCTGGGGAGGGCAGCTGCTCTGGGCAGGAGATCTGGAGTTTGAGGAGTTCTCCCCTGCGCTCAGCCTGGGCCGAGCAAGGAGTGGCCGGCGTTTCATGAAGGATAACACTACCTAAGGGAGAAGAGTGAGAGGGAGGGAGGGAGGAAAAATACTTTAAAGCCCAATGTTCGGGGCAAGTGGAAAGTGGTCAATGAATCTATTGTAGAGCTATGATTGAAATGTATTTCCAGTCAATTTAGCGATGCTAGAAAAGTATTTACTGAAAGCCAAGTGGCCCTCGAATTCCGGGCAGGCTCGTCCATGTACATATCCAAAAAGATGGTTTTTGTTTACACTAAATCAGTCGCAAATCTGGTGTATTTTTTCTGACTATAGGAATATTATTTCAAAGAAATAATTTTTAAAAATTATATCATTAAATTAGTACTTGAAGTTACACCGCTGCGGTGGCAGAGTTACTCTGTGCAGTGAAACGATCGCCATTGGGAGGGTGAATGGCTAAGTGAATTGAAGTATTTTTATGACTCCTTCATTCCAGGCTCCAAGGGGTTCCCGTTCCAGCCCCGTTCCCTCGTTCCTGGGGTGCACTGGGCAGCAGGAGGGGGCCGGGCTCGGGCACTCGGGTCAGGCTGGGTGACCCCTCCCCTGGCTCTGGAGAAAAACTACCAAGTTTAGAGTTCTTCCAAAAGACTTTCATGTTCTGGTTGAAAAAAAAAAAAAAAAAAAGAAATTCTATGATTTTAAAAAGTATTTTTCTTGAGATAATGTAACATTTAAAACAAATTATATAAAATAATAAAAGAAAAAAAAAAAAAAGAATTGCTCGTGTAATGAGAAGGTGAAGGCAGGGGAGGAACCTGTAAATGGATTATTCCCTCCCCTGCTCCACCCCTCCGTGTGGGTGTCCTCTTTGCAATGTATAGGTTAAAAAAAAAAAAATCTGATATCAAACCATTTGTATCTAATGTGTACAGTGTAAAATTGACTTTAAAAATATTGCAGTACTATTTTTTCTTAATCAGAAAAGAAAATTCTCAAGGCCTTTTGAAGAGCATAAAAAGATGAAGATTGTAAACTTGTATAAAAAAAAATTTAACTGGGGGAGGAAAAAAAAAAATGTAAAGTAGACATTTGTAATCTTTTACCATTTGGGGGTTATTTGTTCCCAGGATTCATCTGAACTTTGGATTATTATTTTGCTTATTGTTTTTAAATGGGCCGTTTTTATCCAGGGGCGTTTCTTCCCCACAAACCTGGTTCTAAGCAAAAATTAGAAATTAAAAAAAGGGCAGCAAGGAGTAGTTTTCATCTGGTGTCTTTTATTTAATTTTTTTAAGTTAAGAGAAGCTGGTGACATATTTATACGTTTTTGTGCAAAATAAATGAATGGCAATAGATTTTAAAGAAAAAATCTTATGTACTTCAGTGTGAAAAGTTCTGTATAATATTTCCCTTAAATATGCATTATTTTACTTGTGAGTTTTTTACTGAATTAATCTGAAATGTACAAGCCCTGGCTTTCCTACAGAGTGAAGAAAGTTATTTTATTTTTTTTTTTATTTCTAACTTTGGAGAATCATGCCTAAATCAGAATTATTATTACAGTTGTTTGAGCTGAAGGGAGCGGGAGGGCGGGGAATGTCCAGCATGCTTGTATGTATATTTCAGAACCTTTTTTAAATGTAAAAGCTGTACATTTCTGGGGAGTTCTGAATTTCTTTTTTGTTTTCTTTTTTTTTTTTTTTTCTCTGAGCATTTTGCAGTGAGCTTCTTTTATATATAGCCGACAATTTGAAAGAAAACAAAAAAAAATGTGAAGTTCATTTTAAATCTACAGTATATCGCTGGTACAATACACTAAAAAAAGACTTTGATAAAAAGAAACAATAATAATAAAAGACCTCCATTTTAAATGTCATTCATATATACCTTGTGGATGAGAGCTATATACTTTTACACACTTTTTTAGATGAATAAATTATTGAATTACTGAAGCTGTTGGTGGAGTTTTATTCTTGTCTTGAGCTCTGAGGTTTGGCATTCCCAGGTGCAGATCCAGGGGTGTGAAGGGAACTGAAGTGAGATGTTTCCAGTGCTGGGAGGGGAATTGGGCTCTCCCTGCTGCCAGGGGTGGAAAAAGCTGCCGGAGGGGTGGGTGGGAGCAGCCTGGGATCATCCAGGGCCGGGGGAGCAGGGGCTGCTCTGCATGGGGAGTTCCAGAGCCGGGGCTCCATCAGCGCTGGGTGAATCTCTCCTCTCCATGGGCACCCCCAGAGCCGGGGCTCCATCAGCGCTGGGTGAATCTCTCCTCTCCATGGGCACCCCCAGAGCCGGGGCTCCATCAGCGCTGGGTGAATCTCTCCTCTCCATGGGCACCCCCAGAGCCGGGGCTCCATCAGTGCTGGGTGAATCTCTCCTCTCCATGGGCAGTTCCAGAGCCAGGGTTCCATCAGCGCTGGGTGAATCTCTCCCCGTGCAGCAGGTGAGGCTCCCCTGGGGCAGGACAGCCCTGGAGGGGGGAACACAGATCCAGCCCCACAGCCTCGGGCATCCCAGGGGAGCTGCAGAACCTGCAGAACCCGCAGGAGCTGATCTGTGATGCTTGTGTGTCCCTCCCAGCTCAGGATGCTCTGGGATTCTGTGCTAATTGTCATTTCTGTACTAATTATCATTTCTGTGCTAAGTGCAGCTGCTGTGGGCAGGGCTGGGTTGCACTGCTGGACCCCAGGAGGTCTCTTCACTCTGGGTTTAGCAGAGTCATTCCCAAACACAGGCGTGCCAAAATGAGATTAAATGAACAGCTGTGCCATCCTGGGATTTAGGGAAGGATCCAGCTGTGCCATCCTGGGATGTGGGGAAGGATCCGGCTGTGCCATCCTGGGATGTGGGGAAGGATCCGGCTGTGCCATCCTGGGATGTGGGGAAGGATCCGGCTGTGCCATCCTGGGATGTGGGGAAGGATCCGGCTGTGCCATCCTGGGATGTGGGGAAGGATCCGGCTGTGCCATCCTGGGATGTGGGGAAGGATCCGGCTGTGCCATCCTGGGATGTGGGGAAGGATCCGGCTGTGCCATCCTGGGATGTGGGGAAGGATCCGGCTGTGCCATCCTGGGATGTGGGGAAGGATCCGGCTGTGCCATCCTGGGATGTGGGGAAGGATCCGGCTGTGCCATCCTGGGATGTGGGGAAGGATCCGGCTGTGCCATCCTGGGATGTGGGGAAGGATCCGGCTGTGCCATCCTGGGATGTGGGGAAGGATCCGGCTGTGCCATCCTGGGATGTGGGGAAGGATCCGGCTGTGCCATCCTGGGATGTGGGGAAGGATCCGGCTGTGCCATCCTGGGATGTGGGGAAGGATCCGGCTGTGCCATCCTGGGATGTGGGGAAGGATCCGGCTGTGCCATCCTGGGATGTGGGGAAGGATCCGGCTGTGCCATCCTGGGATGTGGGGAAGGATCCAGCTGTGCCATTCTGGGATGTGGGGGGTGTTGGATCCAGCTGTGCCATCCCGGGATGTGGGGTGGTTGCTGGGATGCAGGCACAGCCCCTGGCACAGCACTGCTGGCTGGTGAAAGGGGATGGGGGAATTGCTGCAGACCCCAAGTGTTTCACAGCTGCTTTTCGTGGCTCACTCCCTGACAAGGTATCCTAAATGAACTCCTTTTCCACAGCAGCTGGAGCCCACATGAGCATCCAGGGACAGCTCCAGAGACTGGACGGAG
Source organism: Pomatostomus ruficeps (assembly GCA_013400735.1). Classification (NCBI taxonomy): domain Eukaryota; kingdom Metazoa; phylum Chordata; class Aves; order Passeriformes; family Timaliidae; genus Pomatostomus; species Pomatostomus ruficeps. The sequence goes on from VYZT01054158.1 coordinate 15,225, forward strand.
GAATTGCTACTCCTTTCCGAGGCTCTTTAATGGCCATTTGGGATTTCCTCAGGAGTTGTTCATTCTGGTCTACCAGAATTTTGGTGCATTTTATTTCTGAACTTAGATAGTTACAAAAATAATCCCTAGGATTTTACTTTTTAAACTGTCAAGTTTATATCTTTTAGTTCACTGTACCACTGTAATTATGGTACTAAATGACTCAATTACCCTGTCCAAGTCTGTACAGAACAGTTACACTTTGGTCTGCCCCTGTAACAGCTGGAAATACCTGGAATTACTGCCCAGCAATATTTGTTACGTGGAGATCACTTTGTGGCTGATTCACGGGCTTCACAGACAAAACCTACCAATTAAATGTTCTGTTCTGGGAGGACTGTAAGGAAGAGCTGAATGAAAACGCTGAAATCTCAGTTGATTTGTAGCAAAAGCGGAATATCCACAATAAATGTGCACAGCACAGTGGTGATGGACTCAGCTCTGTAACTCCAATAAAGAAAATGCTTTTAAAGATTAGGCTGACATTAAACTACTTTTCCTTTCCCAAATGCCCTCTCTATTTTTGACAAAATGTCATGGCCACCTGAAAGCTGTTCCAGCACATGCAGAAAACATCAGAAATCGTGAGGTAAACACGAGGTTTATGGGCAGACTCACCATCACAGTGGAAATGAGAACGGCCCTGGATCCCCAAACAGGAAGGCTTTGGTCTTTGACTACAAAGCAGGGTTTATAAAATTACACAGCTTCCTCTTCCGTGCTTTGACACTGAACCTGAACCCTTGGGCAGATGTTGCTGTGGGCAGCCCCTGGTTTGTGCTGTTCCCTTAGCAGGGAGCACAGGAGCGATCCCAGGGCGCATCCCACGGGATACGGAAACCTCGGGGCTGTGAAACCTGAAATGCTCCCCGGTCCCAGGTTTGTGCGAGGCCAGCTGGGAGCTCAGGCTGCCCTGGGCTGTCAGTGCTGGGATCCCAGGGCAGCTCTGCTCCGGTTCTGTGGGAGCCGGGCCCCGTCAGCCACTGCAGCACAGGCGAGCACGTCCAGCACAACTGGGACAGCCAGAACCCTCCAGCAGCTGCTCCTTCCTCCCACAAACACCAACTGCTTCCCTGTGGAACCTTTCAGAGTCACGGTCAGGAACCAGCTCAGCACCAGGGCCCTCTGCAGCAGAGCAGGACACGGCACTGCAGGGGATTCTCTCCACAGGAGCCTCTTCTCTGTGGTCCTGCAACACCTGCAGAACTCACTGGCTCCCTCTGGTTAATCCACAGGGTCTGGGCCCATTCCACTACCACTCTGCCCTGGCTCGGAGGACCCTACAGAGCCTCTGCTGGCACCTTCTCCATCCCAAAGCCTCCTTCAGTTCTTAGCCAAGCCCTGGTGCCCAGACACCTCCTCTCCCACCACATCCCAGGAGTGTGGGTCCTTTCCCACCTCTCACACACCTTTTGCCGTTGGACAGATGTTTCATTTCAGCAATTCCTGCTCCTGCAGGACCTCTGCCACCCCCCAGCAACATCAGCTGCTCCCCAGGCACCGGTGCTCGCTCCAGCTGGGCCCTTTTCAAAGACACAGCCAGGCCAGCAGGGAACTGCTGCAGCCCACGTGGCAGCCAGGGCAGGCCTAGGGCCCTCACAACTGGAATTTATTTTCCTTACACACTAAATTAGACATATGTTTAAAAAACTCCTACCAGCCTGACACTCTCTTTGTTTTTATTTAAATATTTGGCCATTGGGAAAATGTCAGGCTGGTATAAATCTAGGAGCAAACTACATCCCCCAAATGCACGGCTGCTACTGCGAGTGTTTGGAGAACTTTCTGCCAACAGATTTGATATCCAGAACCCCCGTTAAAAAAGGATTACACACACACACACACAGAGCCCTGCAGAAAGAGCTCGCTGATTCCTGCAATTCTGTAAAACACAATCCCACAGATGAAAATAACCCCAAAAATGAAAACAAAACCACAATCAACCAACCAAAAAACAATAATCAGAAAAACGTATTTACCTTTGCAGCTGGGTGAATAGTTTAAGAAGTCTTTTTATGCCAACGTTTTTTCAGTTGTCTGGGGTTTCCCGCAGCCGGTGACAGCTGTGACATGTCACATTAAACACATCAGTGCCATTCTCCGCGCGGGGCTCTCCACAGAAAGGAGTGGGAGTCACATCCTTGGTCCTCCAGCAGGGGTCATGTTTTGACGGCAAATGAAACTCCAGCTTCTCCCTAGGCCGGGCTTTAAAAAACCAAATTAAACTGCACAGTTACAGAGCTGGATCATTAAAGGTCAACCACGCGAGCAGGTGTGGGTTCATTGGTCAAAGTGCTCCACCCCACTTGTAATCAGTCTCGGTGGTAATTTCATTAGTGCCTGGGGAAAAGGCAGCCCGGGAGAGGCAGGTGATGGGGCAGGAGCGCATGGCAGGGCAGGGCAGGGGCTCTTAATCCCAGCAGGGTAATGGCCCATGGAAGTGTAAAAGAACGGTGCTGTGAGCAGCTCTCCCGCTCCCGGCTTCAGCAGCGTTTCTGTTACACGAAATTGCCCTTGGATCTCTTTCCCTGTTTGGCTGGAGCAGGTGGGGAAGGGTTCTGCTGCAGTGGCCCTGATGCCTTGGAGTGACTCCCTAGAGCAGAGGCCAGACAGGATTGAGAGAATAAACTGGGGATTTATTGCAGGGCCTTCAATAGGGACACCTCGGGCACTCAGAGCCTCTCTGGGAGAGGCCACACCCAAGCTGGACCCCGGGGCACCAGTTTGCTCCACTTGGATCAGTTTGGATCCATTCCCAGATCAGGGTTCATTCTCCAGTGACAATTGCAGGGGATGATGGAATTGAGCCCAAGTCTGTCCCCCCTTTTAGAGGCTCCGTTTCCATCTTTGGGGGCCTGGGCCAACGAGGTGTCCTTGAGTGCAGCCTGGAGAGGATTTGTTGTGTCTGAGCAGGATGGGAGAACAGGAGCTAACAGACCTTATGGAGCTTTAGAGTTCCACTAAAGCAGCGCAGGATCTGAAAAACAGAAAAGCGAAATCCTAAATCCTAAATGCCCACCCTGCAGTGGCACACCCTGCAATGGCACGGACTGCAGTGCCCACCCTGCTGCACTGAGTGTCCAGGGACTGGCAGGGGACAGCACAGGGACCTGCACGGGCCCCAGCCAGGTCTCACAGTGACTTCAGCCATCAACAACAGGGAGCCCAAGTGGAAAACAACTCATACCACCAAGGGCCCTGTTGCTACTATGGCACCAGAGGGACAGAGGACACCCCTCCTTTGCTGCGGAGATTCCCCTCATCATCCCTGGTTTGCCCTTCTCTTTGCACTTTGTGCTGCTGTCTTGTTTTTTGATGTTGGGCCTTTTCACCGGTGAAATGCTGCGTTTATTTAAAAGAAATATCCCACACAAGTGACCATCCCTTTCCACAGTAACATAACCTTCCCTCCTTGAACAGTTCCAGACAGAATCTGAGGATGTAGATGCTCATTTTCCCAGAATCTCTCTGCTTTTGCTATTTAGGCAACTTGGATGAGTCCCCCGTCCATCCAGGCAGCACAAACACTTTGCTGTGGTTTACAGATTCCTGACAGGGAGGGGGATTTGGGGTGACCTCTGCTCCGTGTGCCACGCTGATCTGGGCTCCTCCGCCCCCGTTGTTCCCCGTTCCTTTGGACACTCGCTGAGGGCAGCCCAGGGTGCCTGGGGAGGTGAGGGGCACTGGCACCGAGTGTTAATGCATAACCTCGCTGTGCCTGGGGCCAGCGCTCATGGAATGGAACTGCTGTTCAGGTTTCTGTGCAACCACTGCCCACCCCTTCAGCCTCCCGAGCAACGGCTTTGCAGTCATTAAGGGCGCAGTTAATCAGAAGAGCAGCTCCAGGTTAATGAGCAGGTAAGGAAGGCACGCTGAAGGGGTTGAGGGGAGAGGAAAGGAGAGGAAAGATCAAAGCTCTAAAGCTATCAAACTGATGGAAGATTTTGGGCAAAATTTTGCTGCTCCTTGTCTGTGTAACCATCAATGCCACTGGCTCACTGTCTGGAGCTCTGGTTTGTTTTAAGCCTCTCAGGCAGCAGAAAGCAGAGTGTTAGTTTGCAAACTTTAGTCAAGATGATATAAAATTATTCAGGACAATGAAAACTAAAACCTTCTGCAAAGACTTACAGAAAGATCCCAGAATGTTGCGGAACTGGCCAATAAAATATCAGAAGTTATTCATAGTAAGACAGGCACACACAAAACTTTAAAATTATGCCAAACACATAAATGTGAATTGCCTCTAAACTAGGATACAGATCAGGATCATTCACTTCAGGAAAACATAAGTGGGGTGTCTGAGCCAGAAGTGACCCCAGCAGGAGTGTGGTGATGCCACCCAGGCAGCCCAAGCCCAGCCCATGGCTCACCTTGGTTCTGCCTGTGGTGTGTCCCACCCCAGGAGTCAGGCAGGACGGGAAGGCCAGGGAGGGCAGACCCTGAGCCCCTTCCCAGGGCTGCCCGGAGCTGTGTGAGTGTCCCAGGGGAGCTGGAGGCAGCAGGGCTGCAGCCACAGCTCCGTGAGGATGGGTCTGGTCCTTCCCTCAGCTCCCCTGCCCTGGGCCACCTCACAGTTCTGGGTGGCAAACCCCTCCAGAGCCCACAGGATGCAGTCACCACTTACATCTTCCCAAAACGGCTTCATCCAGGCCCCAGGTCCAGCCAGAGGCTTGGGAAAGGCTGGGATCTGCTGGTGTTTTGGTGGGTTGGTCACAGGCAGGAGCTGCACCTCCCCTGTCCCAGGTGCCCTGATGGCTCCTCGGGCTGCACTGCAGGTAAAAGTGCCGGGCCTACATCAGGTTTTTATTAGAGAACTCCTCTCCTCATTCCCAACCCAGCATGTCTGAGGAGCTTGGCTGAAATTTTAGCATCGTTAACACCCCATCAATGCTGTGTGAAACATGCCTGTAGGCCAGCGCCGGGGAAGGATCCATCTGGAATCCATCCCTGGCATGGATCAAAGTCACATGCGAGCCTGCCCCTGGACATTCGGGTGGCTCTGCTGTGGGGCTGCAGGAGTCCCGAGCGCTTGAGCCATCTGAGCAGTCTGGCTGCCAGTAGCCCAAGCTCTGCCCGTGAATTACGCTCATCTCTGACCAGAAGGAGCCAGGGGAGCCCTCACTGCTTTGCCAGATGAAACCAAGCTGAAGCTTCCCACAAGGAAGGGGAAAGGTCTGAACTCTCGCAGTTAATCTGAGGAGGAAGAAGAGCAGACATTCAGCAGCTGGCTGAACTAAGGAGCAAATCAGCACGGAGATGGGACAGGGAAAGAAGATATTCCTGCACAAAAGGTCTGCTTTGTTCCTCTTGTGCTTTGTGCCAAGGCAGCAGAGAAGGAACTGTCAAATCTAGAAGAACTTTTTCCAGAGCCTGATAAAAAATTGAGGCCTCACAGCCCTCAAACACTTCTGCAGTGCAAGCAGGGCCTACACGAGTGGCCAGGCAGGCTGACCCAGCTGGGAACAGAGCTGCTGCACCCAGTTCTCCTGTTGGCCTGGACCAGTCTGAACTGCTGCAGAGAGGTGCGATTTCCACTGCCCAGAGCAGCACAGAGGAAAGGAGTTTCATTTAGGACAGTGCCTGAGGGGTTCCCACACAGCGAGCTGCCTGAAAGCTGAATTATCTGCCTCAGAGCAGTGAAGGATTGATACGCTTGAACTCTGTAAGGTTGGAATTACTCAAACACCTCCTCTGACTTCAAGACTTTGGAAATAAATCAGAAGGGGACTGATTAATGCCAAGCTCACACCCCGCTCCCCCTAAAGGCTCAAGAATTCAGGCATGGCATCTTTGATCCAAGCGAAAGCCTCGCAGTTCTATCTGTTGTGCCTGTCTCTCAACACACGGACTCCTTTTCCCAGGGATTTTAACTCTGGCAGCACTTGGCCCTCAGCACATATCAGCTGATGTATAGTGCTTGTCTGGACACATTTGGACCAGTCCTGATTCTCTGTCCCTTTCTTCTCTCCCCTGCTTTCCAAATAGCCATCCCTGACTGTTTACTTTGGCAACGCCTGCAAAAAAAAAAAGTAGTCTCCACGAAAAGGCAAAATCCATTAGGAAAAGCCAGCTGAGTGCTAAAAGGCCCCTAATCAGTGGAAAGTTTAAAGAGCACCGCTCGGAGAGAGGCTGCGGTGCCTTTCCAACACCTCCCCAGCGATGTGTGAGGCTACGACATGTCAGAGAGAAGCCCCAAACACAGGCACGCTGCCAGGGGAGCTGTTTCCTCAGGGCTGAGCCGGGCCTGGCTGCCGGGAGGGAGCTGCTCACGGAGGAACAGCGGCATCACAGCAAACAACTGCGACCAAACTGGTGAAAGTTCACCCAGCTGGGTCCAGCCCTGGCTGCTCTGAGCCACAGGAGGAGAGAGGGCTGCTCTGCAGCTCAGCAGGAACCTGGGGTTTAAGGGCCCGTGTGGGTAAGGGCATCTCAGCAAAGCCAGCCAGGGCAGAAAAGCAGTGCTAGAAAAGGATCTGCTGCTGTGGAGGGAGAAATGCCCTCAAAATGTCTTGTCTGAAACACTGAGTTCGGCCAAGAGCTGCACATAGTTCAAGCTAAACTGCAGTTGCCCAGAAACACCTCTCAGCTGTGACCCCAGCTGAGAAATGACTGCTCACTCCGGCTCTGAGGTGGCCAGTGCTCCAGCCTGGGTGGATTTACTTGCTTTGGGTTGCAAATATTTCAAACCACCCTCATCCAGCGTTTCACAAGTGCACTGAATTACGGCTTTCAAAGCATCACAAAGAAGTCAACAAACCGCTCCTTTCAGCTCCCCTCCAAAGAAAGTTGCGTGTTTTTCTTCCAGGGAGCAATCAAAATATTTGTAATGAATCTGCTGCTCTATGAACTGTGTTTTTAAAGCTGGATGGAAACAATCAGGCTCAGGTTTAGTTCATTCTCCTTTGTCTTTCAGAGATTGTAATATGGTGTGTGAGGGAACTCAGGCCTGATTTCCCCCCAGCAGCTCCATGCCACTAAAGGATGTGCACCTCACAGGCCACAGGTGAGTTATTTTCTGTCACCTAAGCCACGGAGACCCCTCCACTCTGTACAAAATCCTAAGACACACTTAAAAAGGTGTCAATAACTGAAATTATGTTGGGCTGCACAACAGGCCAAACAAGAGGCAGAAATCCCATTATCAAAGAGTCTTTTAATGTCCAGGGTTGTTCTGCATGGGACAAACCTGCTCCTTTGATCTGCTTGGAAACTTTTAACTTCAACAAAGGAAAATGAGAAGTCTTTATTGTTCTGGATATTCCAGACGAGGGCCATGAATTTTAGGGAAGTATCTCTCACACTGTGAAAATGTAATCACCAAACCACAGATGAATTCCAAGCAGCCTGGAATGATTCAAGTGCAAACACTGAGTGTTCCTTCCACCAATTAGAAAATTACCTGATATAGAAGAATGAAATCTGTGTGTTCTGAGCCTCTATTATCTATAACAGACAACTGGAGAAAGACAGCGTACCCTCAAGTGGGCAGAAGCAGCAGGTGGAGCTGAAACGCCTTTGAATTAAGTGTTGGACTTTAGGAATGGCCTCTGTCCCAGTGACAAGTCTGGGAAGGTGTGGCAGGTGTGCAGTGCCAGGCCAGGCTCGGCCCACGGGGATTATCTCCTCAGGGAACTGGAATCACTCAGACTTTCCCCAGCTGTGTCCTCAGCCAGCCCTGCATTCCCACCTGGCCCTGCTGCTGACCCATCCCAGCAGCCCCAGGTGATGGAGATGCACCCACCTGCACTCCTCCCTTGTTAACTACAGCCTCATATAAGGCTTTCATGGCAGGCTGGGCTCTCTTTCGGCTTGCTTTTTATTTTTTCAAAAAAAGAAGTGTTTAGAGGTTTCTGAGCCATTTATGTTTAAGGAACTATCCTCAGTCTCTGGAGTTAGCTTTCACCTACAGCAGCCTGCAAGGTAAGATGAATTCTCTTATGCTGATAAATTTTCATGTGTGTGTCTCTATGCTGGTATTTTTTTCTGCTGTGCTACCTGGTGGTTTGGTTTGGATTTATTTCCTTTTGTTATTTATGCTAGACCAAGATGTTTCCTGGCAAGCTGACCTTTTTTTTGCCTGGTGTTGCCTGTTTTGAGGACACGTGGTCATTCTGGTTGGGTCGCAATTCTCTGACTATGGAGTTTGGGTTTGAATTTGGCTGCAGATGTGGTCAGGTTTCAAGCTGTGTTGGATTGTTTTGTGATAGGCTGCAGTGGCTGCTGATATTCCTCCAGAAGGAACTTGAATAGTTTGCATTGTCTCTGCTCTGTTCTTACAATCAACAGCAGATATTACTTTCATTTCCATTGCTCAGGCAGTCTGGAAAGCCTCATGAGCAGTGGTGACCTAAACTTTGATTCACAGGCCTGTACTTCTGGGTGCTCTTCTCTGCCCTTTTCTGTTTCTTACCTTCAGTGTAAGAAAATCAGCTCTGGGGATGAGTATTTGTTCTTCATCTCTGTTAGGCTGAAATTTCAGTCAGGTGAAAAAGCTTGCGCTAGGAAGGACCTGCTAAAGAGCTGGTGATGCCCTCAATGCCGGCAGGGACACAGGAGAGAGACCAACCCTGAGTTCCATGAGAGGACATCTCCTGTCCTACTCCACACCTGTTCTGTAGCCCCATTGCGCTTTCAAATGCCTCCCCTCTAACAATCACAAATCTGTGAAGCACTTGGCGCCCTGAAATGCTTTACAGATCCACTGAAAACCATCTGAAGGGATGTATAAAAAGAGACAAATTTCGATTTGATGCAGAATTGATAAGGGTGAAGTTTAGGAGGTAATCATAGCCCAAGAAGTGTGTGCTTTTTTTTTTTCTGTTCGTTCTTTTTCTCCCCGGTTTTCCACCTTGCGGTTAAACCCGTGACTTATCTCTGAGCAGGAGCAAGGTGTTGCTTTTCCTGTCCTGCTGGGTGCAGGCAGTGACCGTGTCCCACGCCATCCCTGAGCCGAGTTCAGCTGAGGATGTGTCACTGGGAGCCTGAACCATTTGTAGCTCCTGAGCGCCTCTGGAACACCGAGGGTCATAAAAGCCCTTCTGAATGGGCACTTTCCTGACAGCGCTCACCTTTAATGGCCTTTTTGTGAAGTTACAGCTTGGCTTTTAGGCCCTTTTTGCAATTCATCACTTAATCCATACATGCTCCCTTGGCCAAGAGCCGGACAATGGGGCCCACTGTGTCTGGTTTTGTTATGGAGCAGCCGGAGTGGCTTTTAACTAAAACAACGTATCTGAGGGAGAAAAATGTATTCACCTTGAATTCCCAACGGCTTCCACTTACTTAAGGCAGCTCTGCAGACACTGGTGTGTGCAATCAATGAAATCAAAACTGCAGCCAGGGAAGGAGGGCAGAAAGGAGTAAGGATGTATTTGCCTTTGCATGTATAAAATATGAGCCGAGGAAATGTACAGGGAGGCAGGAAACAACGGTCCTTGCAGCTAGGGCTGGAAAAGAGCATTTTTCTGATGTGAAACTTTGCATGGTTAAATATAAGGGTGAATTAGATGGGCAAGGAAGGACTGTCACACAGCCCTGAAACCAGCTGGGGGCCCTTCTAAAGGTCCTTTCAAAAATCGTGTGTCTTCCGGTGCAGATCTATCCTGTGATCCATTTGTCAGTTCCTTTTGAAACTGGAGGTGAAAAGATGGTAAAAGTGATCCCCCCAGCAGTGTCCTAATGCTGCTGCACAAGGAGCACGTGGTTTGCCTTGGAACATGTAGGCCCAGGGTGCCCTGGTGGCAAAACAGCACCAGCACAAACTTGGTGAGACTTGGAATACACCAAACTAACTTCTTTAACTGTCCCACTGAAACACTTTTGGGTACAGGGGGAAGAGGTGGATACCCTTGCTGTGGGGAAAGGGGAAGGACTCCTTCTCTAGGCACCAGAAGTGTGGAATTCTTCTGGCACAGCTGTCAGTCCTTCACGGAAATCAGTAATCCTCTGTCACAGAACAGCCTGGGTTGGAAGGGACCCTAAAGATCCTCCAGGATCCACGGCAGGGAACCTTCCACTAGCCCAGGCTGCCCAGAGCTCCAGGCATTCCTTGACAGGACCCTTTGCCTGCAGGAGGGAGCAGCCCACTGAAATCCCCCGTGATCCTGCACATGCTTCCTCTTTCCAGGGTCCTGACTGCGTGAGTGCAGTGGGAGCAGGGACACCTGGTGCAGGGAAGGATTTGGCTTCAATGTCCTGGAGGAAGAGCAGTATCCATGATATATTATCACCTTTTGGCTCAGATAGCCCAGGGACTTGTCATTTCAAGATGGGGCCCTCACATGGAACCGCTTGGCAAAGGGTCATCTTTATTTTCCCAAAACTTCAGCTGTTAAATTAGGATTATTTTTTTAAATGAGATGAGATTTTTGGCTTAGGTTCCAGTTAAGCTAATGTGGAAAGCTACACATCTCTGGAGGCTTCTAGAAGCACTTCAAAAGGCTGAAGTAAAGTCTCGAGAAAGCCAGCAGGGAACACTATACCCTTCTGTGGAATTTATCCCACTTTAGTTTGGCTCTAGGCACCTCAAGCAAAGCCACAAATTTGGCAATCAAGTAAGTGGGTGGCCAGTCCAACACTTACAGAGTAGCAACCATTGACCTCAGTTAATTTTCTTCCTACGGTTGATGCCTTTCTGCACTCAGCCATTCCACCCACGTCCTGATTTTTATCAGGCCTTCAGTCTTCCAAAGAATCCCCCTCAGAGAGCGAGGCAGGACACGTTCCCCCCGAGTCACACGTGTAAGTGACACCACAGCAGGCAAAGGGAACTGGGCACCGGTGGCATTTGCCGCGGGGCTGGAGCCCCGGCCTGCGTGCAGCACAGCATTAGCTCCATTTGCTTTTTGTCTCTTAGCCCCCACACCTGCCTGCCATTTAGCTGCCTCTGAAGGCTGGCCAAGGGACATCAGATCAAATAATAAAAGCCACATTGAAGCAGTGTTTCAGCTGAAACACTATGAGTGGAGGCGAGATGGGGCTTGGAAAAGGCTCCCTCTCAAAGAGCCCACACATACATGCGAGAAGGTCATTAACTCGTGCCTTGTGCTATCTTTGCCGTCTCCGCTCCCTCGCTCTCAATTATTACATCAGAAGGAAATGAGAGAGCACTTTGCCAAATACTAATGGACTTGATGTTTTCATAATCTCAAGTGCACAACAATCAGAGCTGTTTATTTTCCAAAGAAGATGGGAACCAGGGGAGGAGGCTGAAGACTGTGCCATTCTGTTAAGGAGGGGAAAAAAGCCCCTCATGGACAAGAGCTGAGACTGAAAAACAAGCATCCAGGAACACTCTCGCCGTTACAACTCTGACACTCATTTCTGGGGAAAAGGCAGTGAGCGTGGTTAGATACTGTCCTGTCCCAGTGCCCACCGCATAGCAACTGACAGCAAGGGGCCAAGTTGGCAGAACACTTCAGAGTCCCACTTCAGTTGAACTCAGATGCTTTAGTCTGCTTTTTTATGCCTGAATGTAATGATACTGCAATGTTTGTTTGTGAAGAGAAGCAAGAACCGTTTGTTTCTGAATGAAACATGCTCAGGAGCCGGGATGTGACTGAGCTGGCAGGAGGGGGCTCTGCAGTGACATGCAGGAGTCAGTTCTGGTTCTGGTTCTCAGTAGAAGCTCTCCCCCCGACTCAGTGAAATCCCTGTTTTGCTTACAAGGGAGCTCAGCAGGATACTTGTGCATCCTTAGACCTACGCTGGTGTACAAATACTGAAATTCCCCAAAGAGCCAGCTAGGAGTGGGAGGCTTCTGTCCTAGAGTCACCAAGCTCCCCTGGTCAGGGACTGGCATCCCACTGGCGTGTGAGGAGCTACGGAGGGCATTTGGTTTTAGTAAGTGAGCCCAAGTCATCAGCAGGGAGGTGAGGACACTTTGTGCTCTTCCTTGCTGCTCAGATTTTGGAAGCTTCTGCCTTTGGACAGGGGTTTAAAATTCTGTGTGTCCTCTGGGGTGTAACAGACACCACTGACAGCGGCTGCTGTGGGAATGACACCCAGTCACACCACAAGGGACTCATCCAGGGATCCCCCAAGAGTGTTCCCCATTCTCACACATCACCTCTCAAAGGTCATAACTAGAACAAAAGCTTTGTATAATCTGGGAGTCTTTGGGCTGAATTTTCCTAGTGCATGCAGGTAATTATTGATCCCTACGATCCAATCCCAGGAACTGCCCCCGTTTGTCCAAACAGACAAATGTTCTGGGCCTTTGCCTGGGTTAAGAAGCAAACAAGGCTCTTAATTACCACCGTTCAGGCATTTTTCACCCACTAAGCAGTCAAATTCCAGGTGCCTTGTATAGAAAGGAGCTTAGAATCTTGTCTCCTACAAGCTTAATACTGGTGTTGTGTGCAAGATCAGAAGTTTTCCTGATAGTAAAACAAAGGGCTGCTTTTCTGAGGAAGGAACAAAACAAACATCAAACAGGAAAAGTTTCTGGTCTTAAAAATTAGAAGGATATTTCTAAATGGTGAAATCGGACAAGAGCCGGGGCAGTGGAGGAGAGGAGCGGCTGCCGCTCCTGTCCCGGCAGCTCCCGGGAGGTGTCGCCGCAGCCCAAGGCTGGAGGTGCCGGCATCGGGCTGTGTCCCCACGGGCTGTGCCGGGACCGGGCTGTGTCCCCACGGGCTGTGCCGGGACCGGGCTGTGTCCCCCCGGGGCTGTGTCGGGACCGGGCTGTGTCCCCCCGGGGCTGTGTCGGGACCGGGCTGTGTCCCCCCGGGGCTGTGCCGGCATCGGGCTGTGTCCCCGCGGAGCTGTGCCGGGACCGGGCTGTGTCCCCACGGGCTGTGCCGGGACCGGGCTGTGTCCCCACGGGCTGTGNCGCGCGGGGCTGTGCCGGGCCGGGGCTGTGTCCCCGCGGGGCTGTGTCCCCGCGGGGCTGTGCCGGGACCGGGCTGTGTCCCCGCGGGGCTGTGCCGGGACCGGGCTGTGTCCCCGCGGGGCTGTGTCCCCACGGGGCTGTGCCGGGACCGGGCTGTGTCCCTGCGGGGCTGTGCCGGGACCGGGCTGTGTCCCCGCGGGGCTGTGCCGGGACCGGGCTGTGTCCCTGCGGGGCTGTGCCGGGACCGGGCTGTGTCCCCGCGGGGCTGTGCCGGGACCGGGCTGTGTCCCTGCGGGGCTGTGCCGGGACCGGGCTGTGTCCCCGCGGGGCTGTGTCCCTGCGGGGCTGTGCCGGGACCGGGCTGTGTCCCCGCGGGGCTGTGCCGGGACCGGGCTGTGTCCCCGCGGGGCTGTGCCGGGACCGGGCTGTGTCCCCGCGGGGCTGTGCCGGCATCGGGCTGTGCCGGGACCGGGCTGTGTCCCCACTGTGCCGTGTCCCCACTGTGCCGGGCTGCGGGAAGTGGCCGCGTTCTCAGCCTCGGGTGGCAGATCCAGACTCTGGTGACACGTCCTGGGTGATGCTGAGGCTCCGCTCCCCGTGCCCATCCCACGTCCCGGTGCCAGCGCTCCCCGTGCGCACCTGGGGCTTCACCTGCGGCGGGGCTGAGGGCGAGGGGCTCTCCCCGCCGGCTGCTGAACCCTCTGCCGGACGGGGTTCTTCCGTGGGTGACCTTTGGGCTAAAGCCTAATAAATGTTCCAAACCAGAGGGACTTTGGATTTGGTCTGACAAAAAAAAATTTGAGATTATATATACGGAGAGATCTGATACAGAGCTTCTTTACTTGTATTAACGCAGACTTTTAAAGAGGCTTTCACTGAGGACGTGGTGTTGTGGAATATTGGGACTGTGTCAGCAGAGTGGAATTGGGCATTTCGTGCACCATGTAATTAACTTGATTTTTGGACATCCTGAGTGCCATTAGACTTGAATGAGACGTTTATGCAGCACTTGTGTTTGTGCTCATCCAAGGTGCATCACTTTGTAGTTGAAAATCCAGCAGCCAGTGCGGCAGAGGCTCAGCACTGGCTGGTGTTGTGGTTTGCAAAGTACGGGCTGGGCACTGCTGGACACTGTACTGCGCTGACATGTAGCCACACACTTCGGACTGAGAGGTTTTCTGGACACCTCTGATGCAGGAATATTTTGGCAGCAAGCTTTAAACTTGTATTATATCCCAAACTGTGATTATAAACTGGTATAGAGGAAGAGATGAATGTAGCTGAGAGAGGAAGTGATGATTATCCCTCACATAAAATTTAACTGTATACAGGAATATTGAATGTGGATGAACTGCCTGTGTCACTCCCAGAAAAAGGAAACATCCCAGACTGCAGAGACCATACTTAGTGGGAGGGGGGTTAAAAAAAACCCCACAGCAATCCAAGAATGCCAACACAACCCCAAACCACTCAATCCTTTGGAGCTGATAGCTGGAAATGTACCTGAACTACACCATGAGTGGAAAGTACATCCTCCAGAAGGAATCAGGTGCTCTGTGGCCCACGTGGATCCTCCCCGGATATTCACTTCTGTGCTCCTCCTCAGAATTTGATGGAAATCCTTAATTTAATGAAATCAGCCTTCTCCCCTCCCTGCTGGAGTGTTCCTTCAGTCCCAGCTAAAGGTTTCATTAACAATTCCCTCCAAAGGAGTGTGTTAGTGACAGGGAGAGGCAGGTGCAGTCACGGAGGGCTGGGAACACGGGCACAGCCCCACAGGCAGGTGTGTGCAAACACCCCTGAGAGCTGGGCCATCCCACACCTGCCCTGGACCTGTGCTCCCCCCTGCTCTGCTCTCAGACAACCCAGCCAGGTCAGAGGGTTTCCCCATCAGTCTCCAGCTCTGTGTTTGTCCTTCACACCCACTGGTGACCCCATCAAAGCACCTTGGTTACTATTTTCAGATTTCTCCTGAGTATTTCTGGATGCACCATTCAGGAGCTCTCCTTCCAGGAGTCACACTTGCATTTCCAGTGCTCTGAGATTTCTATTAACTCTGCCCCCCTTTTTTCCCCCCTTAAGCATTTAAGTACACGGCTCAGGCAGGTACTTGTCCCACTTTAAGCAGTGGCCAAGGGCTATTCAATGATTTGGGTTTATACAGCTCACACTGCCTGCCTTAAGTACCTGTGATACACGGTAAAAGCACAAATTCTTCTGTTAGAAACAGGTTTGTATTTAAAACAAACTCATGCACCCTCAGAGTTTCCCTCTGTGATAGCCAGGTGAAAGCTGTCCAGCCCAAATAAGCCAATTTCCATCTCCCAAAACTTTCCTTCCCCTTTGGAGAGAGTCTGGAGCGTTGATTTGGGGTTAACCCTTTTTTCAGCATCAACAGTGAGGGACAGGAGTAGTGTTGTGGTTTCCAACCTTTTGTCCTCATGTCCTCATCTACTTTAGATCACAGTGGATTTTTTTATGTTAGAATTTTCCTCCTAAAGCTCCTCATGGCCGAAGCACTTTAATTACTGAAATATCACCGAGTGATTACTGCCCCTCATTCAGGACAATTATGTAGCCCTTAAAACCTTGCTTGCACTGTTTGTTTGTTGCTTTGTTTTGTGTTTTTGTTGTTTTTTTTACATTACATCCTCTGCACTGTAAGTCTGTGTGTGTACAGAAGCCCTAGAAATGGACCAGCTTCATAAATTTCAATGCTGGTCACAAAAAGAGGTTAAACTCGCAAGCAACCAATGTAATTTTTCTTGGCATTAAATGATTCTCTCACCAGGCAGATGGGGAGTACCTGGAGCGATAAACACCTTTCTTACCGTGGTGTTGGGCAGTGCAGGATCTCCTGTTTGGCACAGCTGTGTCTCAGGGTTAGAAGTGCTCAATCTCTTGCTGGGGCTCCCCAGGCTGTAGGACATTGAAGTTATTCTTGAAGTTGAGTAGCTCCTGACTGGAAAACAGAAATTATGGTACCTTAGAACAGGAATGGCCCATTAGAAAATATTATTGTCAAGAGAGGAGAATATTCTTTTAAATAGGCATCCCTCACCTGAAAACTTGGGAGTGTGATGGGTTTTAATTCAAATGCTTTTAATGAAGTTGCACTTCTGGGTGAATTAGGCCAACAGAAAGATTTAGCTGTCTTTAAAAAGCCTGAGTACAAGCGTGGAGTTGTGGAAGAGAGGCGCTGATAGCTAAAGATGTAAAAGAAAAACGTGCAATGGAAGAAGTGTAGGCAAATACTCTGCAGCCTTTTGGCAGCTCTGGAACAGTGCTGTCCAGCTGCAGCATCACCCATCAGAAAAAATATCTGAAGGTTACATTTTGAGCCTCGCAGAGCACTTGAATCTAGGGCAAGTGTTACGGGGACAGACCCAGGTCTGCCACTCTGCGTGGCATTCTTCCTTTTGTGCATCACCATGGTAAACAGAGAGGGTTGCCAGGAGCCTGGGTGCGTTGTTCGTGTCAGTCCCTCGTCCCCTCTCCCCCTCCTTCCCCAAATGCTTTCTCGGTGATTAGTTACTGAGTCGAAGGGCTCCAGTTACCACGCAGCCTGCCGTCCCTCCTCATCTCATCGGGACTAATATCCCACCTGCGATGATAAGGTTTAAACTTGTTTAATCTCCCAGCTTAGCTGTGGTGTTTTAATATTTTTAAAATGGTTGTTTCAGAAAAAGGGGGATTTAAACAGGTTTTGAATAAATAATAAAAGCCCTTCTCACAGGTTGCAATGCAGGCCGGGAGGCATGAACCATTTTCATCAGGTCAGATTTCACGTTGGGTTATCCCAAGGTGGCCTGACTTTGTGGCTACGGATTTACAATGGAACAGTCAGATGCAAAGCAGTTTATGGAGGAGAAACTGCTTTAATAATGCATTTCCTGCTCAGCAAACAGCAGATACAATGACATTCACGGGGACTGGGAGGGTGAACAAAGTCTCGCAGGAAAGGAGCCAGTTTCTCCCCAGAGTTTAATAACTTTTTCTGCTCCTACAATATAGCTGGGGAGATAAAGGTCGACCTGAGAGACATCAGGAAGTGCAGCTTTGAAGTGAGAGACAAGACAGGTTTGCACATCTCAGGCCTGGTAACCTGGAGCTGCATCTGTGTTGCTTCAAATCGAAGGGAAGGGAAATAGGTTCTCATTTCATGGCAGAACTTCACTGGCAGAAACACAAGCCTCTCTGTCTGGAATAATCTGGATAAAGTGCCTTGTGTTGATGTGTAGAACACCTCGGTTTGTCTCCCACTCTTTGCTCCCTGGACTGGGAATGCCATGTTCAGCCTCAAGAGCAGCACTGAGAGGCTCCTGACCTCTCTGAGCCAAACCCAAGCTGGAACACCCGGCCTTCAGGAGAGTCCTGTCCTCTTGTCCGCACCTCTGGGATGCTTCCAGGAGCCTGTGCAGGACGGGGATTGTAAAGCCAGGAAAACCAGGCAAGTCTTCTCCAGCTTTGGTGAAGATTTCTCCTGCACACTTAGGCACAGTTTAAATGGAAATCTGAGTAAAGCAGAGCAGGGGTGGCAAAGGCTGCCAGAAAGGAGCCCCCTGATCCACGGCTCAGCTCCAGAAGAGCCCAGGCAGCACCAGAGGGGTGACCTGAATGTCCAATTCCTTTCCTAAGGCTGCAGGAAAGGCAAGGTGGGCACAGAGCTGTTGTGAAAATGCTGTTTATGTTGTTTCTGTCAAACACAGTAATTCAAAGTGATTCCAGAAGGGAGCTTGGCTGTGGTCAGCGTCGAGTGAAGGGAGAGCTGTTGTGTCTCAGATGGGTCTTGCCAGGCTCTGAGCCTGGGCTTGCACAGATGAATTTCCAATAAGCTCTGAGCAGCTCAGCCCTGCCACCCCAGACAGGCTCCTTCCCCACCTGCTGGAGAAGGAGAGGGG
This sequence comes from Pomatostomus ruficeps, assembly GCA_013400735.1. Taxonomy (NCBI): domain Eukaryota; kingdom Metazoa; phylum Chordata; class Aves; order Passeriformes; family Timaliidae; genus Pomatostomus; species Pomatostomus ruficeps. The sequence goes on from VYZT01054158.1 coordinate 32,997, forward strand.
ACACCCAAGTCCCTTTGAGGTGGCAAAGAGGACAGTGAAGATGATAATGCTTTCATTGGTGCATAACCCCCTCTCTGACATAGCTAAAATTACCTTTGAGCTCCTCCAGGAAGCTTTTATGGACAAAACAGCAAATAAGAGCAATTTACTTCACAGCATATAATCATATTTCCCGTATTCTTCCCTATTTGACATAACCACAGGGCAAAAACATGTAAAATCTAGATGAGATTGGGTAAATACATAATAATAACAAACCGCTGCCTCCATTACACCTCCTATTTGAGGGAAAAGAGGCTGTTTCAGCATGATTCCAAGCACTCCTCGAGTTCTGTATCACCTTGAAATAGCGAAGTATTATCCCGATCTTTCTGAGCAATGCCACAGAAGTCAAGTAATAACTTGCTCCCCGCACTGCTCCCTCTGTGAGAAGCCCTGTGGGCACAACCTAAATACCCTCAACTGCAGTTGTCTGCCTCGACATAAAAGCTTCCTTCCTCAGCAAACCAAACAAACCCCACACCTAAATTCTTTACGGAAAGCCGTGGTGTTGCAGGCTGAAGGCGATGTATAAAACAAGGAGGAATTTTTAAAGGCGAGAGTGGGATAGCAGTGAAATTGGGATTTATATTTCTACCTTGTGAAACAAAAGTCGGGAAAAGAGCTGAATCTGTCAGTGAAAAGAAACGCAGATTACTCTGAGGATCCATAAAGGGCTGGGGGCTTAAAACATCAATATTAAAGTGGAACTTGAATGGCAGGACAAGCGAACATCCTTCCAGCAGTTCAGGATATTACATGAGAGAGCCATCCGTACCTCTGGTGTATCTCATGTGTATGGAAAAAACCACTTTCTTCAAGGGCCCCATGCTAACGAGAAAATTTGTTTTTCAGTTCCTTGAAGGTCAGTTTTCATTTGGGGGGTACCAAAGGGCAAACATACAGAGTTCCAACTTGGTTAGGAATGAGCTGGAGTTTAATTTTAGTAAAAGAGAGGTCTGGGCAAGTGTTCTTTGGTGTTTAGCTGTGACATCACGGAATCAGACCACGCTGGAGGAGAGCTCTGTGGTCAGTCTGCACTTGCATACCTGTCTGAATACAAATCACCTCTGCTAATTGCCAATAAAGCAAAGATCAGTATCATATTTATTACATGTGATTATTCTGAGGCAAAATTTCACACAACACCACAGGCTACTGTGGTGCTTCAGCTTTTCCGCTGGCATCTGTTCTTCCACGAGGTTTTATGCTCAATTTTTCAGAGTGTACCAACTGTAGTTGTCTGGTTTCAGGTCATACAAATACAGAGAGTGGGGATTTTGTGTTGTAGGTTCTGGTTTTGGTTTGTTCCCTGGGGTATGGCTACTGCTGAGCTGTGCAACAGGAACAGTCCCAGGTGAATCCCATTTCTGATGCTCACATGTGTGATGGACACAGTTCCAGCTACAGAAAACGGGGTCATTTTCACTTGTGGAAACTGGAATCTGCACGAGTGGGTCTAGAACGCTTCCAGTCTGGTTTGCAAACCATTCAGCAGGAGCCAGCAACTGAACATGGCTCAAAACAAAAGGGGAGCAAACGCAGTGCAAAGAGCCACTTGTGAAGCAGTAATTGCTCCTTGTTTAAGTGGAAGGTCACTGGAGGAAAGCGGTGTCTGGAATTGGAAAAGTGACAAGTGCTGTACGCTGAGGGATTGTGGTAGATTTTCCTGGCAGCTGTTCTGACTTGGGGTACCTTGGCCGTGGCTTTGTTGTGCTGGTTAACTGTTTGTTGGACCACTGAAACAGCTGCCTGGAAAGGTCAATTTGAACCAAAAATAAAATTATCTGCTTCAGGTGATGATCCAGCCTATAGCTGTACTGCTATACAGCCAATTTCTAGCAGCTCAGATAAGAAGCTTGGAGTAATGGGATGGAGGAATCCAGGGAAAGATCTGCTTCAGGGGAGTTTGGTGATGGTGCAAGGATGCTGTAGACATAACCTTTTAATTTTTGGAGATTTGATCTACAAATCTCATACTTCAGGAGTAAATCCCATTCGCCAAGATCTTGTTGACTTCAAACAATCTGCCAAGAATGCAATTTGTAACACAGAGCCGAGACTTGAGCTTCTGCATTAGAAAGGCACTTTTGTTCAGGCTTCATATTTAAAAATACATTAGAAACAAAGCTGTATTTATTTCAGATAAAACTAGCCCACTGCCCAATGTGTTAGATGCTCTGCATTGTGTTTGGAAGGAAGCAGCTGTTCCCTGCCAGCCCCCGGTGTCCTCAGGTGCAGGGCACACATATAATTTGCTCTTGTACCTCAATCAGTGAGCAGGCAGAAAAATAGAGGAAATTAATTTCTCTCGTTCCTGTTCCCTCTGCCCTATTTTTTACAAGAGCCTTTTAAAAATGTTGCTTACTATATGATTATGCACAGCAGGGGTTTATAACAACCTCATCTTAACTCAACTACCTCTGCCCTTGCTGTGGAATGATTGGTTGCCTTGGCAATCTTCTCCATGTGGTGCTCAGGAGCTACAATTATGGTGCTTTTCTCAGTAGTGATCCTCTTAGTTCCCTTTCTTAGGAGTTCATGATAAGGAGATACAAAATTATCTCTATAATGGGGTTTATTGTTCCAGCCTTCTGTCTCCTTCAGCCCTGAAGGAAGCAAATCTCTCTCTAAAGCTGTTTGCTGTGCAGCGAGGAGAAAAACCCTCTGTTTGGGTCGGATGAAGGGCTGTGCTAGCTGGAGGTCACAACCAGGTGGGTCGAGCCACCTGAGGTGATAACTGAGTCCCACAGAAACCCTGAGGATCGGAGCAGGAGCCTCCCGGGCCGCTCCCCAGCGAGAAGGGAGCTCGGTTCTGTGTTGCGCTCTGCAGGTTCAGCTCCAGCGTGCTGTCTGTGCAAGGGAAACGGTGGCAGCTTGAACTGCTGGTTCTGCAAACTCGGCCTGAATGCAGATGAGCAGGACCTGACACTGGAACGGGAGGGGCAGCTGCCCCAGCCTCCCCCAGCTCAGACTGACTGACAGGCCAGGCCTGGTGCTAAATGACACCATCACGTAGGGATGGACAACGGTAAAACCTGGGTCAGCTCTGCGACGTTAGCAAAAGATGCAGTGATAAAAACGCACCGTTTCTTGACTGTAGTTCTCCTGGGCTGACGGGGGGGTTTAAAATAAATAAAAAATAAATGAAATCTGTCCCTGAATTTGAATATGACTGGTAACAGATTCGAGCGAGGTTGCTAAGTAAGCAGTCACACATGAGACCATGAGTTTAGGGAGCAATCTGAGGACAGCAGTGAGGTTGGTTCCACCTCTGCTCTCGGTAAGCAGTGGATGGATGCACAGAATGGTCAGGTACTGCTTAATCCACCTGTGAGCCTCTGTCCTGTGTGCCTGGGTCTGACCCCGTGGGTACCTGGGGAAGGACACGTGGGTTCCTTGCTGCTGAGCTGGGCAGGCTCCAGTTCGTGCACGGGGAGAGAAGTTGTTCTCACCACGCACAAACTGTGGGGTGTCACGGCAGAAATGCTTAATTGCAGCTGGCATTCTGGACACTCTCAGTGCCCGTGCCAGTGGGCGCTTGGCTGATGAGAGACATCCCTTCTGACACGAGCAACGCGAAAACTGCAGAGGAGACTGAAACGCTGAACTGCTGCTTCAACAATTAAGAGCCTAAAAAAAATTAAGCAGTCCTGAACAGTTCAGTTCTAGCTGCTAAAACACAACCGAGCAGCTGATAGGTTTCCAGCTCTGTGCACATGGGTCTCCTCGTCCCCTGCCCCCTCTGCTGTCCGTGTGACCAGAGATGTACCCAGCTCTGCCAGGGCAGCCACCAGCAGCTGCCTGAGATGCCATCGTTAATTAAAGTCTTGGTTCTCAAGTGCTGCTCAGCTTCAGGAAAGGGTGAGAAATGCCACGTCTGAGAGCCACGAGAACAGAACGATCTCTCAACCCTGATGCTGAGCACTTCCAGGCAGATCACACAAATACTCGGCATACACAGAGCAAATTCAAATCTGACACGAAGGAACAAAACCCCACCACCAATCAAAGCTCTTAATTCAATTTAGAAGCTTCATTAGGGGTATAAGAAGGAGCTCTTCTTGCCCTAGATACTGTTTTAGTACCTTTTTGCAGAATAAAATAAATGGTGAGGTATTAATCTGAGCTGTTTTGTTGACACTGTGTCAGTAATTTGCCCTTTTTGGATCACAGAAAGTCTCTGGGCCTCGGGTGAAACAGCGAACAGGATACACAGGTACCCTTGACTTTCTTGCACCAGCACACTCGGAGTCAGGGGTGAAGTCCACGTTTGCTTTTTCTCTCAAGAACCGAGAAATCCGATAGCAGAGTTGGAGCAGGTTGCTGCTTCAGCCAGGACCCGAGCTTGTTTTGGGCCAAACAAGGAATAGCATTAATCCTCCCGTTAATTGCAGCCCCTTGAGGGCAGAAATTGGCAGCTGTTTAATGTGACGGAGGAATGTTACACAGGAGCTCAGGACAAAGCAAGGAGTGATGTCTCCATTGAAAATGCAAGGAGACATTAATAAGGAGAAAATAATTACAGCTGGAATTGGGAGGGGATGTCAGGTTTAGCACCTCTGAGCTTGCACAGAGTGCTGCAGGATGTGTAGAAACGCTGCTGATCTACGTCACTACCTGCAGCGCTGCGCTGGCTTCGGAGCTCTTAGCGTTTATTGCTCTGGAATTCTTTTTAAAATGTATGGAATCTGACAAGATAATATCTTGAGGTGGCATGCAAGCTTCAACTGCACTAAATCTCAAAGAATCTTTGCCTTCTTGCCCTTTTCTTTTTCTCATGTTTGTTGCACAGTCAAAGGAAACAGCTTTTTATGTGAATGATGATTAATAAGCAGCCCTGCTGAAGGGTGAGAGAGCTGGTGCTAAGAACAGGCTCCTTTGATAGACACTTTAAAATGTGTTCTAACATGTGAAAATGATAGGCTGTCAAGTCACCATTCAGGTGTACACCGAGATAATAACATGCATTTGAGAAAAATGATAAGGTAAAATACACATTTCTGCAGGATGAAGATAAATAGTGCAATACACACTTGCGTGCCTCTATGTAAAGTAAGGAGAAAAAAGAAAAAAATCCATTTAGAGTGGAATTGTGAGCGGTCTGGACATCTCCATTGCCTCGTGCTTGAGATGTCATCCCAACTGAGTGTGTCTTGTTGTATTTGTGCTTGAATTAAAGATACAAAGCATTTGCAGTGTCCATGCTATTGAATCATCCCACAAGGTCGAAGGCATCTCCGGACAGGACTTTCTTTAAAGGTTATGGCCATACTGTCAGTATGTGAATTTCTAGGCAGGAATGGAATGGGATATTGCTGGAAAACAGCACAATTAATGGGGAGCTCCTAATGAAAAGGAAGCAGTAGAATGTCTGGTTTGTTTGAGATCAACAAGAAAACATCACCTTTTTTATTTGGGAGGAAACTCAATGAGTAGCAATTGAAGTTGTGGACTAGTGCAAGGATAGGTGTCTTCTCCTGTTTTTTGGGAGTGTACTGCAGCCCAGAATCTCCTTCCCTGATTGCTGCTCTGACCTCTGTAGAAGAAAGTGCCCAAGCATTCGAAGTTTAACCTTAGAAAGATGCAGTGAGTAACAGCCCTTTCCCCATGCCTGTTTGTGTTGCCATTTTCAAACATCTGATAAATGTCAAGCCTTCTCCCTTTATAAAACGTTTTTCCTTTGGTATCAGGGCAAAACAAAACAGAGCAGCAATGCCCAGAATGCCAGTGTGAGCCGTGAAGGGAACTTTCCTCACCTGAGCAGATTGCCCTGGGGAAGAGAGGGTCCGTACCCTCCGTGGAGTTGTTCCAAGCTCTTCAAACCCAGCATCAAAGCGGCAACCCTCTGGCTCAGAGGTGAGAAAATGATGCCCTGAGGCACAGCTGCTGTGTCAGGCAGATAGCAAGCAACGGGCTCGTAAAACAATATTTGAAGAAAGGTAAAAAAACATGAGGGGAAGGGAAGAGTTTCTTATTAGCTGCAAAGCAAGGCTTTTCGATCACAATCTCTGACAAAGAACAGCACTATTTGGACAGTAAATCACTGTGGCCCACTGAGGAACCTGGGCTGATAAGAGCCTGACAGGCCAGGGAAGAGGTTCAGGGCTCGCAGGGAAAATCTTTCATTCCAAACACACAGGGCAGACCCGCAGAGGCAGGAGGAGCAGGTACAGGCAGGCAGTCCTGAGCAGGAGGGTGAAATGGGATTTCTGCTCTTTCCACAAAGAGGAGAGGAGAGGAAAGCCCCTCTCTGATGCTCTGAGGTGAGAATAAAGAGCGCTGCCTTAAGATTAAGATTCTTTGACCTATGTCATCTTCCCATCAGTTCCTGGGTCTGGTGACACAACTGAAATGCCACTGAGTGTGTCCCTGGATTCCCCATCGCGCTCTGGGCAGGCAGGTGGCAGGGGATGAGTGGCTTGGCATGTAATTGGCATTTCCTGTAAAACCTGAGAACTTTTTGGACCTGCTTACTTCATTTCCCCTTCTCACTCTTGCCCTTGTGCGCTCAGTTTTGTCCCCACAGCGACAGGGAGTTTAATACGGTGGAATTTACACTGGCAAGGAGCAGGGAGATTGGAGGAAAAGCAGATAATGGAAGAGTTGAAGCACTTTTCTCCTGATTCCTCAAACACTGTAGGTATGAGATTTCACTGTGCTGCAGAATTTCTGGGACATGTCTGAAATAGGAAAGATCTGAATTCAAGAGGTGGCCAGAAAATAAAACAACAAAGAAATGTTCAGGCAGATATAATACCCTACAAGGGTATTATTGTGCCAACGGAGCAGCAGAGAGGCTCAAAATGCATTGAAGAGTTTATTTCTAAAATTTTAAGCAGTTACGAGTTCATTGAGGCTATTCTGTGATATCTAAAGGCACAAATCAGCAATACTGAGCTTTCCTCCCCTCTCTAATTACCTTTCAATGGTCACAGATTCTCTCTACAATCAACACCTTGCTGCATCCCGGGGGTTTTTGTGTTTTCCTATTGGTCCAGCTAACCTGGCATTCGCATTCTAAGCTGCAATTCACTTGTGAATTTTCTTGGTACAGCTGAGGGAGTGAGGAGGGAGAAAACATGCACAGGTGTAGGAGCACTGTGCTGTGCTATGAATGAGCAAAACTCCATTTAGAAAGTATTAAACAGTATTTTAAAAAGGCAAGAAAATCCAACCGAGAGCCAGAGCCTGCTGTCTTCCTTGTCGCCTATGGCAAAAGGGGAATTCCGGCTCCTGCCATTAGAAACAAATCGCCAGCAGCAAGGAGGTACTAACTAGTCTGACACGGTACTTTCCCCAGGAGAAGAATCCTGTTGTAGCACCGAGAAACATTCTGACCTCAGGCTACTGATCTTAACAGTTCAGTGTCTGAAGTTTAGGGAGCAAGGAGGGAACGGTGATAGCACTGGCTCTTCAGTGAGGCACTTGCCTCGAGAGGCCTCTCAGTCCCCTTCAGAGGAGCAGAGTCCCTGTCCTTCTGTCAAGCACTCAGAAGCACCACAGCTGCCCAGCTCCTCTGATGGGGACTGCTCAAGCTGGGTCAACCTTGTAAATGTTCTCACTGGAGAGGCAGAGTCTGGGAGCCACTACCAAATCACACAAACTGAGTCCGATTAGGTCAGATCACAGCTGAATCCATCCCAGCCATCCTGCCTGTTGCCATGGCCATTAGTGGGTGCAAATGGAAAGCTTGTAAGAACCAAGGCGAGTATAAAGTGATCTTGTACCCACCCAGTTCCCCCAGGAATGAGGGATTACATGACCGATGCTCTCATGGCAGGCTTTCACTGCATGGAACCCACCTTTCCTCCCTCTTCTGTCTCTGCTTTGAAACTGCCACCCTGCAGTCAGGACGTTTGCAGAAAAATGCATCTGTAATGGGTTAAGATAGGAAAGTGTCTCAGCAAAATTCCCCACGCGTTGACAGAAATTAATGTTGAGATGACAGAAGACTTCAGCTGTAGGGAGAGGTTAAAACAAAGTTGAGGGCTTGACAAAGTCTTCGTCCTTGGAACGACTAACCTGGCTGAAAAGCCCTCATTTGCTTCTTGACTGAACCCTGGATCTTGCATCTTCCTTAAAGCCCTGACACGAGGCTGTTGGGTATTTGAGGACAGAGAGATGTTCTTGATGCTCAGGTTTAGTTCTATTCCATTTTTTAAAAATAAAAGATTTAGCCTAGGCACAAGAAAGACTGCAGTACACTGTTCAGGCCACTCAGAGAATCAGATGTGGGTTCAGCCTACTTCAGACAGAAAGGGGGAATGAAACTGGGATTTCTAAATTCTTTTTCTGTTCCAATTTGCTGGGTTGATCCAGGAGGTCACAAGCGTGCAGGGTTTTCCCAACCCAGATCCCATGTCTGTGATTAGACAGCAAAATGTCCAGACATTTTCTCTTCAAAGACCACATCCAGTGAAGCTGGAAGAGGACATGTTGAGAAATTACCTAAATACTCTCACAATGCTCTTCTGTATATGGTGTCATGTAGAAAACAAGTTGCTGCTTTTGGTGCTTTTTAAATCATACTAAAATTCAGGTGGATCAAATTGTGCTGTATAACAACTGGGGGAATATGATGGCTTATAAATAGGAAATACCTGCCTTCACAGTCAGGTATTCAAATGAAAAAGCCCAATTTTATATGTAATTACCTCCCCATCAGTTTCTAGGACCTACCTGCCAATTAATCGCCCAGTGTGGGAGGCCCTCGTTTGAGAAATGGAGTGTGATCCTAGACGATTCCCCGAGCCTTGCGAGTGCTCAGGGATGTCTCTGGTTTGCCTCTGTGTCCCTGGGAGGGAACTCGCGCCCTGACTGTCCTGCAGCCCCGAGAGGCAGCAGCAGCTCCAGCCCAGTCCTCCCCGAGCCTTCCCCAGGTCAGGCTGCGGAGCCCCCGCGGCAGCCCTGACCTGCCTCACCACGGCACAGCTCCCGTGCTCTCCTGACAGCCTGGCAGTTCATCACCCAGATGAAAGCTCTGATCTGCCCTGTTTGTCAGCAGAGCTGTCACAGGTGAAATTTTGCAGATTTCCAAAGGTAGGTGAATTACAGAGTCAGATATGACTGGGGGGCAGAGGCAGAGAGGAGGGCAGGGAATGTGCAGTTATTATCGGAGTCTTCAGGGTGTCTCGGGCACGGTGCTTGGTGCTTCTGTCTGGCTCTTGCCTGGGACTCTCCTGGAAGAGGCCTAAGGGACTGTTCTTGGAATTCTCCAGATTGTCAGGGACCTGCTGCTCAGGTCAGATGGATTCCTCAGCTCTGGGAGGGAAAGGTTTAAGCCCCGTACTGAGCCATCTTCTAGACTTTCAGACTTCTGATGCTGAAGTTAAGGAGGTCTTTCTGCATCCTAAACTTTTATTTTCTTACACACTCAATATTAATTAGTTGTCCATAAAGTCCTACATTTTGAAGTCGTTAGGAATCTTATGAGCATGGAAATTAGAATCCTGTATGTCCTACACAGAGTCCTGATACAGGGCTCTGAATCTGGTGGGAATTCCAATGCTGTGGTTCAAAGCTCTCTCTCTGTCAGAGTGCAGAATGAGACTTAATTTTTCACGCTGGGTTGTGAATAACAACAATGAACACCAGCTAGCCATGTTCTGGTTTTACAGCAGACACTTGGAAACAGACACAGACCAACAATCATTTGAAGAACTCCTCAAAAAACAAGCAGCAGGCATCTCTGGGAAAGCCTGACTGTGACTGGTAGTGGAGGACAGGGGAAGCTTGCAGGTTTATGGAGCCGGAAAAGTCGTTGTGCTCAAAGCAAGTGTGGTAGGCAGAACCGATGCACCTTTAGATCTCTCATGTATTCCCCAGCTAATCTCACTGCTGTTCCGTAAGAATTTGACAGTGCTCTACTCTCTCCATAACTGGTCGAGCATTTAGCAAACAAACAGCAAACACTGGCGAGTTTCATTAAACAATTCATTCTCTTCCCTTTCCTGTTGGTATTCAAGAAGATCAGTGGCATGCTAGAAGGGGAGAAAGCTTTTACCCTGCCACTGAATTTTGTATTTAATGCATCCTTTCTCTTCCTAAGTTTGGTTCATTCTGAACAGCTAATTTTGTGATGGCCTGAGGATGGAAGGAGGTCAATACTCTTTGCAGGGCAAGTCAGGGGTGAAAATCTGTTCTTGCACACTGAGTACTTCCATCTTCCCTGGCACAATGTCCACTGCATCTCCTTGTGTGATTCTAGCACCCTCAGTCCCCTCTTTCTGGTCTCTCCAATGTCCATAACACAACACACTTTCCTTGTGAGGAAAAAAGTGGTGCAAGTGATCAAAATAGGGACCTTGGAAGCCTGTGGCAGGTGTCAGTGCAGGAACTGTCTCAAGTAACCGAGCCACAATTTTAACTCTGAAACAATTTGGTTCTAACAGATCTACTGCCCAAGCTTTCCCGGGTGGACCTGGGTTGTTGTGTCTGTTTTTATTTTACAGCTTTGGCCAGTCAAGCACTGACAGTGCAGGGCTCCGTTCCAGGCAGTTCTGGGCTCTGACACTTATCCCAGTCACCAACTCCCTGAGAGCAGAGCAGGATATTCCCAGAGATAACTCCAGCACACTACTCACAGCACCTCTGTGGATGTGATCTTTACCTAAATAATGCCATCCAAGTGTCCCAAAGGAAAATAAAGCACGACAGAATGTATCTGTATATATCACATCATGTGCTGCTCTGAATAATGAGGAAAAGATGATGTAAAATGTGCAGCCACTTATTTTTTTCCTGAATTTATTTCTCTATTCTGTATTTGGAATGAACTGCCCAACTGAAATGTCTCTAAATGGCGGCAGAAATGAGTGGAGATGAGGAACACTCCAGAGAGGAGATTTCGCCAGTGTGGGACAGATGATGAATCCTCATCATCAAAATAAACGCACGTTTCTACTAAACACTGTTTATATATGAAAGAATTGGCATAGACAAATAATTTGTAGTTTATGTAAGCCAGGTTTCTCTTACAGGCCCAGTACCAACTGCTACAGATGAAGGTGAAACAGAATAAAAATTGATAGGACAACTCGCCCTGAGGAGAATTCATCCTAATTGCGAGAAGTTAGAGAGTGGCTGAAAGATGAGTTCAGACAGTACAGAAGGAAATAGGTATCAAAAAAGGGACACGTGCAGGGAGAGTTTTGCCAGTTAGACAACTTTGCATAAGCTAAGCTGGTGTTTTCCACACAAAGTTTGTTGTACATTGGTTTTCTACAGACATGGGAGCAAACAACCTCCTTGGTAGTGCCAGGACACCACAGAGGGCGGCTTTCTCCAGCATCCCAGTAACCCTGATGCTGGCTGGGCAGGGTGAGCCCGGCCTGGAGCCCTCGCAGCTCCCCAGCACAGCCCATCGGGAGGCTCGCGGCGGAGCTGTGGTGCATCTGGAAGGGGTGTCTGGTTTCTGAGGCGAGCGGCAGAAGCGGGACCCCAAGGGAAGGCTCTGTCCCTGACCCCCTTTGCCCTCCCTTGTTCTGATCTTTATTGGGCCGTCTGCCTCGTAGCATCAAAGGCAAAAGCAGGCCCGTGATTTGTCCTACAACAGCTCTATAAAAAACATAATTGCCCAATAACCCTCTGTCTGCAAACCAAGCCATCTTCCTGTTTCTTCTCTCATAAAGACTATTTGACAAGCCTGTTCCATCAGCTTATAAAAACCTAGAAATAGCTGCCTTCCCTAGAAAGAAACTTTACAGAGAAACAGAAAAGAAACTCATTTACTTGTGTATAAATATGTAGTATGTGTATACACACAAATACACTGAGGCTTCCACGAGAAGTCATAATGCATAAATCACTTAAAACAGCCAAGTATTGGCCTGACGAGCAGAGGAATTATTCCTTCCTAAAATAGGGGTGTAACCCTGCATAATGAATTTATAGAGTAGAAATGTTCTGAACAAAAGTGAGGTGGGGAGTGTGTTGCTAAACGAATCAGGGAATGATCTAAAATTGATGCAGCAAGAATCATCCTGAATATACTCACATTATTCTGAAGCTGGATATGATCAGAGACAATTTAGAATTATTTTTTTCCTCTTTTTCTCTTAGAGCTTGTTTTCCCACATAATAATATTGTTACAAGGCTCCTCAACAAAAATGATTCTTCAGCCTTCCTTTCAATAAGTGTGCAGATGTAAACTGTCCAGTCACCTTCTGGTTAGTGTAGGGAGTAGCTCATTCAGGTGACATTCTGTCCTCAAGCATCCTTGAGAAAATACAGAGAAACTTCAAATTAAATTGCTACACTTAAGCTTTAAATCTAGACCATTTTGTGCTTCAGCCACTAAAAAGCAGTTTGAAGTAATCCTTTGAATAATCTTGCTCTGATGTTTTTAAAAGATCAGTTATCGAACAACTTGTCTGACTGTCACGGGTCTCATTTGAAATATTGGACATAGATATACAATTAATTTGATTTGTGGTGCTGAGATTTACACTCCTGGCAAATGCAGGAATATTGCATTTTAATTTACTTCCAATACAAAATAGTTGCTTTGATATGCCTGCGAACAAACGCCTTGGGATCTGTTCCTCCCAAATGACGTCAAATCAGAATTCCTCTATGAACATCAGTGGATGAAGGATCAGGTCTTCAAAAACAAAGAGAGAATTTATGACTCCTGCTATGGGCCAAATCTTGAAGTGTTTACTTTATTACACAGGCCAGGCTGTTGAAATCTACGGGGACAAAATGAGAAAGGTGATGGGAAGGTCCTGATTTCAGATTCCACTGCTTTAAATCCAGGGGTGTTTCAGAATGCTCTGATTTCACACCAGGGTTTTGTGTAAGCAAAATCCCCAAATTCAGAGCAAGGGTAAAGCCACAAACTCTGTGGCCCTTGCAGATAAGGTCACTCTGAGTAGATGTATCCAGAGCTAGGATGCTGAATAATGCCAACAGCTGTAATTTAAAAGTTTCAAATAATATAATCATTTCATTCATGGTACATAGGATGTCTCTTCATGTATTTCTCTTAGCTTTTTTCAGTCCTATATAGGAATGAAATATTTCTTTTCCATTCAGTTATCTGTGCTCTGGTTTGTATTCACATAACTCATTGTCTCTGTGGGACTGAATCTTGATTCCATCTGTCTCCAGAATTTTATACGGCTGCCAGTGGCTGCTGGCTAGCGGTCTGCTTGCAACATCCACCCTCTCGGTTTCTTATCATGCACTGCTTCACCTCTCTTCAGGGCCCTCCCGAGATTAGACAATCGAGTTGTCAAAAAAGAACCATTTTCCAAGCCATCTCCACTTTTTCTGCATTCTTTCTGTTCAACACAAGGTCATCTTCACAGGGGACTGAGCCCTGCACTTCCCCAGCAGGTTCCACTGCCTCTTTTCAGCAGTGACACTTCTGAAGTATCTTCTGCTCCCTCTCCAGGCTCTTTCCTTCCCCTTGTAGCGGAGAAGCAACCTCTCAGCAACTTTTCACAAACTGGGAAGAATTCATGTCCCGAGCAGCTACATCCAGAGTGACCTGCCTGGTGTGGAGCTGTGGCTCAGGGCACTCCTGGTGGCTCATCTTGCACTGTGAGCTGATGCAGGAGTCCTGCCGGTCGCCTCAAACACTCTAAGGCCAGGCTTAAAAGAGCTAAATCCAGTGTCTGCCTCTTTCTGGTGATGCTTCAACTCTTCTCTCAAATCTTCTTAGTGCTGCCCACATCTCCTCCCTGCATGGCTCCCTCTCAGCTCAGCGAGGTGGTGAACACCAATATTCCTGAACGCTTCCAGCAGTAATGAAGCCCTGAGAGAATGCTGAGCCCATCCTCTGACGGCATTTTTGCTCAGTGAAGATTTCAGGCAGAGTCTCACAACAGCTCCTCCAGAACAGTGGGCAGAGAGTGACCAGTCACATACCTCGGTCATCTCACTCTTATTCTGCCAACTTCCCAAGCTGGGAATTCCTCCTTGCCCGTGTCTCCAGCAGATTTCTGTTCAGCAGCCTCCTCCTCCCACCCAGTTTGTCTCGGGGACTCCCTCGTGATTTATTCTCCTCTCAGCAGAGGCCGTGCCCATCTCGGAGCCGTGCCAGCACAGATGCCTCCACCTGGGGGAAGCAGAGACCCACACTGAGCTCCTTCCTTTTGGAAGGTCCCCGAGTACTCTCCTGCTCCAGGTAGCTCCAAACTATGCCAGACTCCAGGCTTAAGAGTTGTGCCAGGTCCAACACCAGCAGCGGACAACCAGAATTGGACCAAAACCCTGTATGGAAGGGAGTTTCCACCCAAAAGAGGCACTGGGTTGGCTGGTGTCCTCATACCTCCAATCTGTTGATTTTGAGGGTTTCTCCCAAGGAAGAATTGGGGTTTCACCTGTAACTTTGGGACTGATGCAATACAGGGAGGTTATAAAAAGCAAATTACATGATATTGTACGGAATCATTGCTCCTGAAGTTGGCAGGTTGAGCTTGTCTGGGCTGCCAGGCTGTAATGCTGTGTGTGTGGAGGTTGTGTTACACACACTGCATGATTACTACAGTAGTAATTCCTAATTCTATAATATTGAAGAAAAACCGATACCATTTGTGAGGAGATATACTCTTGGTATGCAGTATTTATGTAATATATTCTACTGGCTTCTGTGAGAAAAGCAGAAAAGAGCTGGACACAGCACTAAGCATGGCAGACTGAATTTGGAGAAAAAAAAATAGAAATGAATGTCTGCTCTTAAAAAAATTAATCAATGTGTCAGTGGTGAAAAGAAGTCCATGCTGAGCAGCAGGAACCTATTGTATTTACAGTCTCCTCCAAATTTGCTGTAGTAGTAAAAAAATAACTTGAAACATGAAAAAAACTGAGTTGGCCATTGTGATGCTGAGATCTGCGGCCCAGAGTTTAACTTCAGGCCTCCCTGCTCAGCAACTGTTCACAGAGCTGTTTGAAATGAAGGACTCAATCCCGCTTAGCAAATCTGCCTGGTATAAAGTTGAGCTAAACCAGAGCCTTGTTAAACAAAATAGGGCTCAGTGCTGGCTTGGCAGTTTGCTCCTGCTGTACAGAACTGAGACTCAAAGTAGAAGCAGATTAAAAAAATTGTGGAAGAACAAAACTCTCCTCTTGTTCTATCACTCAGGCTCTTAGACATGTTGAAAAATAAACAGCCAGCAACTTTTACAGCAGCAGGACTCGGCGTGTGCTATCGGGAAACCCACTAAATCTTTAAAGGAGGTACCTTTGGAAATCTTTTATAGACACTCATCTCCCCAGCAGGAAAGCTAGTGCTGGAAAGAGACATCTTTAACAAATAAATACTAGTTTATTAAGTCACTTGTCTCCACAGCAGGAAATAAACTGGGGGGTGGGAAGGAGGGTGGTGGGGTGACAAAGGAAGGGAAACAAAAAACGTTACCCTTGCAAGCCCTCTGCTCCAACAGAGCTGTATTTATTTAAAACACTCTTCTCCCAAGACAGATGGAAAAAATAATTAACCCAGCCACCCACCCCTTTTATTAAACTCCTTTGTGACCACCAGGGATACGATTAACATGGCCACCATAAAAACCCAGTCCCCTACCCTCAAAATAAAGAGAAAAACACAAGCAAGAGCGAGACACCGTGCAGGGCAGGAAGTAAATTAAGAACCTGCCTTTAGGGCAGTGAAATATTTCTGAGTACCTGCTGGAAAATTTGACAGAATCATAGCGAAGGGGCAAGCATTCAGTTTTATCTCAGCATGGCCTCGAGGGCTCACTTCTGGGAGAATCTCTTCCTCTTAGGCGACCAACTCTTGTGGAAACGGTGGAAGTGCCATCACTGAGCAGTGGAGTGGGGACAGAGGACACGGTGCCACTTGTGAGGACGGAAAGGCCGTTTCCAAGTTGTCCCAAGCTTTCCCGGTTTTGAAACTTGCCCAAATCCTCTGGTGTCCCATGGACAATCACAGAAATTCTCAGGGTGCTAGGTATCTATCTAAATTTTTTATTCATTGGACTTTTCTATCATCTCCCTGTTGCTGCTTCAAGGTTTTCCATGCCTATGGAAGGCCAGGCTGGATTTCCCCAGGAAAAGCTGTGGAAATCTGGATTTCTTTAGTTGTTTACACAGCACCATGGCAAATCCAGGTATATGGATCCTGAGCAGCAGATTTTTTTTCCCTCTCTACTACTGCCTTTTACAGTCACCTGTGGATGTTTTTGTACTGTATGGACACAAACACACGTATTTGAATTAGGTTGAGGAGTTAAAAAAGGAGAGCTAAAAGGAGTGAGCAAAAGGAGAGGTCAAAGAGAGAGTTTAAAGAGAGCGGGCAGAACTCTCTGACCTTTATTTATATGTTCTTAGAAATCACCATGGATTGGAGGTAGAAATTCCCACCTCTCAATCACACTGGTTAAAGTATAAATCTATCACATTTCTCCGCCTAGGAGAATGGAATGAAAACAACAAGGACAGTTAACAAAAACAAGGACAGTTAGCAAACACATGGATAGTTAGCAAAAACATGGCCATGTTTACACCAGCATGTGTGAGAAAGTGTTACAGCAAAGAGAAACATTGAAAACTGCAAAACTCAGGACAACAGTCACCTACACCTCAGTTTCCAGTTCAAAGTAGATGCTTGTCCAGAAGATCAAAGACGCTCAGGTCAAACAACCTTCATCCTTTTGTGATGACTCTTCTGGAATCTCTTGAACTCCACAAGCCTCCATGTCATCAGAATCACAGGAAAAACAGATCTTAAACCTTTTTGTGGTTATTCACACGTTCTCATGGGCAAAGTGGTTACAAATCCAGATGAAAACAAATGAATAGAAGGTTACAGCAGGCTCTGAGTTTGTAGTTACAGGAGACCAGACTGGGGCATCACCGCACTCAGATACTGACTCACTGGATTATTTCCATGTTATCTTTAGCACTGAACTCGCCCTTTCTGAACGTGTGCATGCTGACATTCACTCCTGACTGCAGCACTTCATTTGTTAGGATTACCCCAGGCAAGAGGAGATCAGCCAGAATCACTGCGCAGAAAAGGCTTTTCATCAGAGCAGCCTGACTAAAAAATGTGATGTATTGTGTCTACCAGCGCATAATGGCGATGAGAAGCCATGCCAAATGTGGCAGCCTAGAACTGGAAGCTGCCAGGGTAAAATGATAGTCATCTCTAAGGTGTAAGATCTGTCAGCTTCCCAAACCAAGGATTTCCATGCTGTGGTTGCCAAGGGAGCTCCTTGCACGCTGTCATCATTATGTAAGGAAGCAGTGAAAACGTTCTGTCTGTCTTGTGAGAACATATTCAAATATTCCTCAGTACACTCGATTTCAAGCTGACCTGGGAAGCGTTTTGCTCACCTTGTATTAACCACAGCCCTGAGTGTTCTATTCTTTATCCCTTAGGAAAACCGGAGGCCTGAGGGCTTAGCCAGAACTTGATCCTACAGAACATTAGGATTCCCAGTGCTGTGGTGGGTGGTGACAGTGGGAGGATAAGAGGTACCAGCTCAAGCACAGGATGAACAAATCACTTATTTCATCGACAAAATGTCTGCACTGAGCTGTCCCAGTGACAACTGCTGACAGTGTTCAGTAAATACAGAAAGGAGAAACCTGGGGTGCAGGTAAAAGGAACGCAGAACCCATACTGATAGTCTGGAAGGAAGTAGATTTCCCATTTTAATAAGGGACTGTTTTAAACAAAAAAATAGAAGAATATTAGCACTGTATCAGTCAAAATCTCTCTGGACCCCTTGGCAGAGTGAAGTTTTATTTAGTAAAATGGTGTCAAAATACACGATTGAGTAGGAACAGAGGGATGGGGAGGTAGTAGCTGTGATACTGCCCATTTAGGGCAGCAGTAATCAAGATCAGAAAATTATCCCTAATATTTGCTAGTCTCTCATTTCTTAGAAGAGCCAAACACTCCAGTGTGTGTTGTTACAGATAATGGGGGGTTGATAACCAGGCTGTTGTACGTGATTGCAGATATTAGGGAGTGTTAGAGTAGCACAGTGTGGTTCAGCAAAAGGGCACCGAGTCAGGAAACTGCATTTACTGCTGGCTCTGCCACTGGAGTGTTTGGAGTAAATAATTTTGTCCTTATCTATGAAATGATAAGGACAAATGGGCTTTCTTTATAAGACATGTATCGACATAAATGGATAAAAAGTGTTAAAATGAAAGATAAATATTATTGGATAGCTGAGACTGGACTTAAAGCGCTGCTGGAAGGTACAGCCTAGTTGGAAGTGGGGCTGTGCTAACTGAGCTGGATGTGGAAGTCTCATAAAAGTGTCTCTCATGACTGTGGAGATGACAGCATCATAACTTTAATGCCCTGTCTGCATGGTTTTTACCCAGCAACGTGCATCCTGTTTGGCAGAGCTCGGGATATCTTCCTGCAAATATTTTAATGCCTAGCTGCTACCTAACTACGTTAAAAATAGTTTGAGTTTATGAGAATTTTATCACATTCTTGGGGGGATCAGAAGTCAACATCCGAGCCTTGGGATCTGAGGGAGGGACTGACCTTGCCAGATTTTCAACTTCTGGTTATTGGCAGGCCAAGTATTTCTGTCCTGCTGCTCTGACAAGCGATCTGTTTGTCTGGCGAGCAGTCACTGGTGGTGGATGTGGGCTGGTCCTGCTGCTCGTTTCATCATCACTCGTAGAGTTCATCCGCTGCGTGTGGAGATGGATCTCAAAAGAGAGATTTGGAGGGGTTTAATCAATTTCCTGAGCTCTGCCCATCAGCAGTGTCTTCATTTCCTGCCACTTTATAAAACAGGCTCAAGTTACAGGAACAGGCTTGTTTTGGGTTATTCTAAATAACCCCAGTGAGCTGCTTCAAGTTTGCACTCATCTGGGATCCTGCTGCAAAAACTCTGGGGGTTGATGGGAATCTTCAGGAGAATTTTATCTGCCTTGATTCCTCATTGTTCAAACCTATCAAAATTTTGCCATTCGCTTGAATAGAAGCAGGAATAAATGCCTAAAGTAGTGGTAGTTAATCCCTCGCCATGTAAATTGTTCATGGATTGGAAAAAGTAACAAAGCAGTTAAAAAACTGGTCTGAGTCCTGGACGGAATGAACGCCATAAATTCTGCATTTAAGTAATTTCATCTAATATTTAACTAAGAGCTAATGGGTGCTGCTCTGTTGTTTTCTTCTGAAAGAAATCAATTTCTCAGCTGTATGGCAGCATTGTATGAGAAGGGATTATTGTGTACATAAAGATTTTCAATATTTGGCTCTTACCTAGGAATTTCTGGTAGAATTCAGCTTCTAGGGGACACAAGTTTGCCTCATTAAAATGTTGAAGTTTCAAGACTGTTAAGTAAATTTGTTGTAGCTTGGAGGGGTATCAGGGACTGCACTGGGGATGCTAGGAAAAGCTGGACTGCTTTAGGTGCATTGATTGCTCTGGGTTTTTTAAATTTAAAATGGATTTCTCAAACAAGTTTTGCTGTTTATTGTCATGATTTCCCTTGACAGCTTTGTCTCGCTGATACCCAGATCCACGGTCCATTCTTGCACAGGACATTGGGTTAAAGGCATCATCTGATGGGACAACTAGAGCTATTTTTTTTTTAGAGAAAGTGGGGTTTGTATATTTTTTTCCCTGTTATTTGGCAGGTGAATAACGAAATAAGGAAAGCAGATAATCTAAAGCAGCACAAACTGTGAGAAATGCAGAATCACAGGGGACACTGGGGGGTTAGAGAGGGAAAAACTCAGCATTGCCCATCTTCAGTAAGAGCAGGCAGAGCTGCTGTGCTCTCACAAAGTTCCTTGAGCTGGTCTCTAATCGCTGTGAGGTAACAGCCTACACAAGAGCACGTCATCTGATAAGATTTTACAGGATGCAAAGTTTAGGTTTATGTTTTTAAAAGCAGGTGATTACAAAACTGAAGTTCTCTACTTTATTTACATTTAAATTTCAAATACAATAGTGTGTTCCTGAGTGTTTAACTTCTGTTCCACAGGAAAGTGGGTTTGCTCGTACTCAGGCAAGTTTAATACATGTCAGTGCTGTCACTGTCTCAACTAATATATATAATTTTGTTTTTAAGTTTAGCCCACTTTTGACAGACAATTCAAAGAGATGGCTCAATTGTGTCAGGAAAAAAATCTTTCTAGGAACTGATATTTAACCAAAATTTTCTGCTCAAGTCAACCAACCATTTGTCTTGAATTACTGATAGCTTTTCACAACATAACTATCTTGAATTGAACATCTTTTTCTGCTCATTTTTTGTATCTCCTCTTGCAATGATATCAAAGCTGAGGAGGCTGGGAACCTGGTTTGCTTAGAGAGAATGTGAAAAACACAAATATGTGCTTTGGCATGAAGATTCCTGATCTGAAGGAAGATAAAAATGCTAGAAAGCAAGAAATCGTGATCCTGAAAGAATCGGGATTTCTGAGAACTTGGGGCAAATTTAATTAGCTGGCACAAGGGGACAAAAAAAGAATTTGCCTATGCTTTCAAAATACTGTGCATGGTCAGTTGTTCTAAAAACCACTGTCCAGAGTTACTGTGATTAATCAATACTGTTGTGCCGTTTGACTGAAAATGCATTATCTGGCACATGAACGAGGGTTTCAGGCAGAGCAGCCTAATTAGACCGAATATCTATTTATGCAGCCATCTACTTCATGCCATAATAATAAACAGTAATAATAAATAATACGTGAAAATGGATTCTAGGAACCTGATCAAATATGCATTTAGTTCAACACACCCTTTCCACTGGCTTCAGTGTTCCCCAGTGTTCATGTTTGAATGCTGAGGAGTATTGAAATGAAAAGATTTATGAAAAAGATAAGAATTTGTCCTCAGAGAGGATGCTGGTATTTATCCAACACACAGAAATCCCAAAACTCTGCAAGGCACTGAGTGTGGTTAATACACTTGTCCTCTCATTATGGGTAAAGTCTAAATTGCTGTGACTCTGATTGACTGAAGCACTTAACCCTGTGTTTGACACCAAGAAAAACCCTAAAACACGTTACAGGTCAGATTAGGTGTATGCTAAACACTTTTGCAGATTCAAATTAATAAGCACCAAAATAATTACATTAACAGACATCTAAATGCGAAGGGATCCTATGAAATTAAATATTTTTCTATATTTGTTTTCCAAAAAAATATCATGGACAAAGAATATCAAAACTGAAAAACCAAGTACTCAATTTGGGAAACAAATCAAGGCTGTCATGTACAACTGCACCTCTGACAGTGTACCCGGCCCCAGACACAGGCATTATGTGCTGCCCCTTTTTCTACTCTTTTTGCCACTCCTAGCTCAAGCAAATATCTTTAAAAAGAGTAAGAAAAACTCAAGGGAAGTTTGGTCTGGATTAAGAACTCGGAAAAAAAAAATTGGCAAGGAAATTTGAACAAAGTGAAGCTCACAGCCTTCAGTGAAGACAGTTTATACAAAGTGCTTTTGTATCTGAATAATTTGGATTTTGCAGCAGTCTGATTCTCTCTGATAGAATGATCAGTAATCTTTCCTCAGTCTCTGTCTGTAAAATAATAAAACCCACTGTCTCCTGATTTAGATGTAAATGTTACACTGTGTCTTGGCATATCACTGTGAAAACCTTCCGAGAAAATGATTGCAGCAATTTTCTTAGTCCAAGAGCAAACTACACGCTTAGATCTGGTTTGATTTCTTTTTTTATTATTATTTTCCTTTAAAGCAGTATGGACAAAGAAAGACTGATGATTCTGATTAGGTTCATAATAACAACAGGCAGCTCTTTACAAA
Organism: Pomatostomus ruficeps; assembly: GCA_013400735.1. Lineage (NCBI taxonomy): Eukaryota > Metazoa > Chordata > Aves > Passeriformes > Timaliidae > Pomatostomus > Pomatostomus ruficeps. The sequence continues at coordinate 54,766 of VYZT01054158.1, forward strand.
ACGCTCAGGGCTTATCTTGAGAGAAACCCCGGCATCCACACAATGGTTGGTGCTCCTACTCCTGCTTTTGTCAAGTGTCTGAAACTGCAGCTCCTACTGACCTGGGTTGTTTAATCACTGTCGTGAAATGGACATGAGAATCAGTCAAATATGTGATTTATTTCTCCACAAAATTCCTAAAAAGGCTTGCACTGAAAATGTGGGAAGGGTCAAGGTTAACAGGAAGAAATAGGAAAGGAAAAAAGGAAAGAAAAGGAAAGATAGCTGCAAGATTTTGTGAAGAGGTCTTGCTTTGGTTTTGGACCCGTAAGAGGCATGATGTGATAGCAGGTTTATTCATTTCTAATTATGGACACGGCTTTATCTGCAAGTCTTCCTCCCCCTCCTCTACCTGCCCCCCTCCCTTTCCCTCCCGTCCCCTGGGGCAGCACTGTGGTGGGGCTCAATCACTCTTTTATTAGTTGTGATATACTGTGGCTAATTCCCTTAATCTGGACCTTGCTTTCCTATAAAGCCCAGACCTCAGGTATTGAATTTCCCTGATCAAAGTGCAACCAGTGTGGGACACAGCAATCTCCACTAAACAGGGGAGCTTGGGAAAGCTCGTAAACGGAGTCAAAGAAATGCACACACACAACGCACTCACAAGATGGTGCAATCAATTGGTGGAACAATCACGTGTGAAATATTACTGGCTCCTTAAAGTGCTGGTTCTGGGATTTACTGCAGTGTATTAATCTGCTGTGCTTAATGCATTGACCTTTCACCCCCAGCAATTCAGTAGACAGGGCTTGAATTGCCAGGAGCTGATACAATGGATTAGGAGCAGAAAGACCCCACCACGCTCAAGTGCCACGGCAGCCCTAAACCAGAGCAGCAGCGACTTCTCCATCTTTCCCAATAGATACTGCCAGACAATGTGGCTACCCCGGCAAGGGCTGCATTGACAGCAGAATTTCTGCAAGGGGAGATAGGGGAAATAAGGCTTGTTATAAAACAATAGAGGAGGGCAGCCTTGTGGCTGAGTCACAAGACAGGGATTTAGAAGAGCTGGTTTTATTCCATGCAGTCATTCTCTCCTTGTGTGTGACCTCAGGCAAGACAATCCTCTCCTTAGCATCGTGTCTTTCCTGTCTGTAAATTTGGGGTAATGGCACTTCTCTGATTTTCTCAGAGGCTTTGTTCACTGGCGTTTGGAAGGCACTGTAGCATCACAGGATTAAAGGTGTTGTGTGTTAATGTAAAATAGTATGGTGCTGTGTACATTAAATATCCATCTGGGTGGAGAACAGAATGAGAACCTCCCTTCATATGTAGACCAGGAAACTCAATCATTAATCTAACAGTTTCTCTGCCAAATGCTGTGTTCAACCAAAAAGTTAACTCAGATCTAAAAATAAGTGCTCTGCAGACCTGGAGAAATGTGTAGAAATAAATTATATGGGGAGCAAAGCTTATCTATAATGGTGAGATAATCACGCATCCTTTTCCTGCTTCCTTGATCATTCAGAATCTCAACATTTCATGTACAGAAAACCCTCTGGAATTCAATTTCCAACGTTAACTCTTCAATGTCATCTTTATTCCACATAATTAAACAAACAGTGCTACTGAATTTGAGAGGAGTGTCCAAAAACCTCATAAAGGAGATTATTCTAAGTAATTGCTATCAAATGCCATTAAATTCTGAATAGCGTTAAGCCCCCTCCACCCGCCTGCCCAGGCACTCTCATTTAGGATTAAAGGGACCTTTATTTGATTTGTTTTACTTCAATACAAAATAAATTAGGTTGACCTGAATTAAGGCCTCTTTGATACTCAGGAAGAGTGTCTACACAGGGATTTACTGTGCTTTAATTGGTCCACTTCAAAAGTTAATTTGGATATTTTTTCCCGACATGCTCTGAAACTACCCCAGAGTGCAAGTGTCAATATTTATAAAACGGCAGAGACCTTCGAGCACAGGGCTCTGTGAATGTACTTTCAGAATTTACCATTGCAATCAGCATATTGCTGAGTTCTCCTCAGAACTGGAATGTGCTTAAATGATCAATAATGGTGAGATTCACCTCACCAACCTTTGGCTGTCCAAAGTGAGGTCTCTGAGTTGGTTACGTGTCCTAACTACACAGAAGGATGTGCAAACCTAGGGGATGACAAAGCCATCGTGGCGGGCATCTCTGAGGCTGCTGTTCAAGGGCTGCTCTAAGGCCACATTCGGGGAGGCTGTCCCCAAGAGTTCACCTCAAATTCCCTCGTCCTCAGCTGCGTGTTCCCCCCGTCTCGTGTGCCAGCAAGCATTCACCCAGCTGCGGAACAAATCGAGGCGGGAAACCGGTCCAACCCAAACCAACTCTGAACAATACCAACGACGAGAAGAGAGAGAAAAACATGAGTTACACATCTTGACTTAAGCTGGCTTAATTTCGATTGTGCGACCGTATCCGAAGGAAAGCAGGGTGAATTCTTTTCCAGAGATATTTCTTTCAGTCTCCCAATTATATGAGCTTTGCAAGTTAATTTATAGCAAACACCTAACTGAAGACAACTGAGGAGAAAGAAAATTAGCCCCAAGAAATCGTACTTGTGCCAGCTCCTATGAATGGAAGTATGTCTGAGTTTCCGAGCAATATTTGTACCTTAGAACTTGTGGTTAAATGTCTTTCCTTCAATTTTTCACAGCAAGCATTGGCAAAGAGTGTTGAAAACTCTTTTAAGTGCACAATTAATAGTACCTTAAAGGGATCTGGTTTTCAGAAAATGCTGGGAGCCATCCCTCATGTAGGGCACTCGGAACTGCTAGCTGATTTTGAGACTCTTGGCCCTATCTAAAAAGAGTTGAGTTCACGTAAATTAACTTTAAAAATAAATCAATACATATATATTTTAATCCAGCCATGTGCACATTAAGGAATAATTTATCTCTGTGTGTCACTGCTGCTCCTGTTACACACGGATCAGACAACACATCGTGGGTTTCAAGAGTATCTTGACTTGTGCTCAAAAGGCCTGAGTGCTCAGCTTGAACAGCTTGGAAACCAGAGCCCCTGAAACCGTAATGCAAGGCCTTGGGAGCAGCAAAGGGCAGAAGGGATGAACAGTGTCAGAGCTGAGAGTGGATGTGAACAGAAGGGATGTCACAGGGCCACAAAGGACAGTTGGGCCATTTCTTTGCCCTGGTGGGGTTGTGGGCCCTGCTGCTCAGTGCCTGACATCAGCCACTTGGAATGCCAGTAATATAACACCCCTGCGACACTCGTGCTCCTGCCGTACAGTTTTATTGCCCTGCTTCCACTCTCTCTGGTTTATATCGGATTGTGTTTTCCAAAGACAGGCAATAAAGAGGGGAGGAGGGGAAGGGGGATTTATAGCCTGCTAAACTCAACTTCCCTGCGCTTGCTGTCCTCTGTCCCAGCCCTCCTCTTGCTGCCCTGACCGGCCTGGAGGAACAGCGCTTAGAGCGAGGTCTCGGGGTGTGAAGGACGAGGCTTGTCAGAGACTACTTGGGTTCTCTTCTTGGGAGGTCAGGGAGCACACCCCGGTCACCCAGCAGCTCCTCAGTGTCCCTGCTGCCATGGGGAAGCACGCTGGTGCTGTCACATGCTCACAACCTTGAGCCCAACCTTGACTCCCATACTTAAGAGTTTGCCACTCAAGCCTCTCCCTGTTTGTGGAAGGATTGTGGAACAGCTAAAGGCTTACAAAAATCTGCCTTAATGCAGGCATCTTTAGTGCTTCTGCTTCTGAGGAATGATTGTCAAGGACTCTGTCTCAGCTGATTTAATGGAAAGGTTTGGCTTGCTACATGCACGATTTCAGGTGTTGTGTGATAGTCTGATGGGGTTTGGGATCTTTATAACACAGACTAACTAAGCTGAGAGCTTTCAGAATGTGAAGATGAGGACCTCCAAAGCATCACTATGGCACTCTATAGTCTTTAAGGGGTCTGAGGTGAGGATATGCAGCTGAAAACAATTGCAAAAGCAGTTTTCTGCAAGAGGGAGCCAGAACCCTGAAAGGCTGCCATTTAGACATATCTGCTTTGTGACAGGCACAACAATATGGTTATGACATTCTCTATAAACATGGGAGGCAGGGCAGAGGATATGGGGTTGGATTTGGGACAGGGAGAACCATTTCTACGCAGCAAATACATGGTGAAATGCTCAAAAAAGGCATAAGTCTCTTAAAAAAATTTAATTTGAGATGAAAATTCCACTCAGTGGAACACTGGAAGTCCTGTGCTATTCAGAGTTTTTAAAACATCCACTCTTTGCCAGTATTTCCTGGGAGATGGGGTAAATAGATGGCATTTTTCCCTGCTGGATTTTCAGTGTGGTGTGGTATAGGACAGAGAGAGAATGAGAGCAAAGTAACTTTGTGGCTCGGGTCACTGTATTCAGGTGACTGTGGCAGATGGGGGGAGCTGGACAAACTCCAGTAAAATGCAAGCACATGCACCATGTAAGCAGTGAAATTACAGTGTGCTCCGCTGTGATAAAACTGTCAGGTGTCTCTGAACAGCCTGTCATGGACAGAAATTTTAAACCAGCTCTTGCTGGGGTGATCTCACAGTGCCAGGTGCTCCCCTCTGCGCTCTCCTTCACTGCTTCCTGCTCACCTCCACCTCTGGCAGCTGCCCCGGCCGCGGTGGGCAGGGTGAGCACAGCAGGCAGGGGAAGGGATTGCCTCAGCTCCTCTGGGGAGTAGAACGGGCAGGAGGGGATGAAATGCAGAATGTGAGTGCAGGCTGCAAGGGACTTGTGAACCCACGATGTTCAAAGTGTTTTAAGACAGCACTGAACAAAGAACAAGAGAAAATCCTGCACTGTGAGGAAGAATTCAGCAGTGGCAGAGATGAAAGGTGGAACGGGACTGCTGAACGTAGCAGCTCTCTGACTGTCACAGCTGCTCAGTCCACTCCAGCTGCCCCACAGGACATGCCAATGATACCAACCAAAATCCACCCACCCACCATTTAGCTTAGCCCGTGTTTTGGTCTTTCCTTTTTAATCTTCTCTCATGAACCAAAATGGTGTTGTGTTCCTTAGTGCAACATGTAAAAAAGGAAAAGGGAATCTGTGTTGGACACTGGTCACTTCTGCCATTGCGCTTGTAAGCTAAGCCTGGTTTTTCTCACAAAAAGCAGAAAGATGGCTCCAGCTTCAGGAATTTTTCATTTTCTTTGTTTTGTACAGGGGTAGCAACTCTTGTAAATGGTTTCCCTATAGATCTTGAGAGTAAAACACTGCTCAGGGCAGGTTCTTGTGTTTTTATACTTTGTTATTATCTATGTAAGGAGAAAAAGCCATAACAGGGCAGAGGGAGAAGGCGAACCTGATATTTAGAAAGCATCCACCACATGCAGAGAGAAATCCCTCCTCTCTTCTCTGGCTGTAGGGACAAGATCCTTTGTATATTGTGCACTCAGAATTGATTTACACCTCTACTGCTTATGTTTTGTATGTCTTTAGAAACTGGAACCTAATCAATATTAATAACATTCCAATTATTATTTAAAAATAAAATTCCAGCTTAACAAAGTCTGAGGGAATTCAACCCTGCTATTATTTGTGGTGCATCACACAGATGTTCAAGGCTTGAAGCTGCAGCCAAAATTCTCAAAAATGCAGTGAAACACAAGCTGAGTATTAGAACAGGGTTTACCTTTTGCTGCAGTGACAGGGCGTGTTAAATGCAAAAGGTTCTCCAGAGACAATTTCCCCCGTATTACACATCAGAATCATTAAATCCAACTTCTTTAAAAAGAGAACCAGCATCAACTGGCTAAGGATTCATTTTCACCTGTTAGTTCCTGGAAGATCAACTGCTCTGGACACCTCTAAATAAACTGGCATTACTCATCCGTAACATCTATTCATATCTTCCTAAATGTTCCCTGTTCAGAGCAAGAGATAAGGGCACCATTTACACTCCAGAATTACAGATTAGCTCTAAGTGGAAGTTATATTTGCTTGTCCTTCACTGCTCATCTACTTGGCAATTAATTTTGCTGTTTGTGAGTGAGAATACAAGTGTTCTTGTGTTGGTTTTTTTCCCTCAGGGAAGTTTCACATTAAACTTCCCCTGTATTCTGAAATATTTAACACAACCCTCCGCAAAGACTCCTAACAAAACCACTGCTCATTAAGCAGTTACAGAATCTTAACCTTTTTTGCATGGTGTGCTGAAGCCAGAAGCAGTCCCACCGGACTTGTTGTAATTTTATTTTAATTTCCACCCAGCTTTCCTCTGTATCTCTTTCACTAGGATGATACAGGTGGTCACTGCTGTCACTCACTCTAAGCAAACACTTTTAACGTGGTCTTTCCCACACTTTCCCTTGGAAGCTTTGTCTTCCCCCTCAAAACGCGTTGTTTCCTACCAGTTCCTCTTGCCCACTCCCTTAACTTCAAGCAAACAAAGCAGATCATGTCTCACATAATAGGACAACGTCACCTCTAGGGAAGAATTAGGCTCTCACGTTCCTCTCCTACTTCAATACTTCTATTTACAGACCTTTTTATTTTCCTATGCCACTTTCTCATCTGTTATTTCTTTGCTCTTGTTCACTTCTTATTCCCATCATGGATCAGAATCGTTCCTATATCTGCTACAGACTTTTTAAGGTGTCCCTGTATGGTTACAGGGTCCTATTAACAACAGAGATTGTTTGTATGACCTAATTAGATTTCCACAGAGACGGCCTTAATAGGCCCTTTTGGTTTTTTTGGATTGTCTGCAAAGTAATAGCGCAATGGCAGCGTTCATTTTGCTTGGCTGTATCAGGCCATATATCACATCCTTTTCCTTCCAGTCCTTCAAGTGAGCTTGTCTCATTCTTATTTTGGTTTCAAATTATAGATTATAAATTTCACTTCTCTCCACTTTTTCCCTATGATTTGACCCCCAGCTGTTGAAACCACTTCGAATGATTCCCCCTGCCCAGCATCCAGCCCACGGTTTCATATGAAAGACAGCCCTGGCTTTAGGAACAAATGACGTCCCTCGGACCAGCTGTGCCTAATAAAAACCCAACCTCCAACTCTCACTTCCCTTCCTCAAAAGGGTAAAATTGATTTGAAAGTGCTGATGATAAGATACATGGGAATACAAAATCTCCCTCAGTCGACAGACCAAAGCTGTGCACCGTGACATCATCGTATCCAAGAGAAACGATGCTGTCAGTTCCTCCACTGCCCTGTAACTAGAACTTATTGCACTTGTCCTGGAGAAGGGATATTTGTTCATTTAATTCAGCCTTGTTTAGTCTGGCAAGAGTTATTTTCATTCCTGAAGTGCCACAGCGAATACTAGAAAATACCAGCTGCCCTCTGGGGTCCATTAGAATCAGTCCACGTTGGGAAAAACACTTGCTGGTATTGGATGGCCACTTGGAGCAGTTTTCCAGGAATCCTGTGGATGCCTAACAGGGAGAACAAGGTGGCTCTCAGCTGGCAGCGAGCCTGCAGCAGCTGCTGTGCACAGGCAGGGCTGGGGGTGACACGAGCTGGCTCTGCCCTCTCGTACCTGTGAGTGCTGGCCCGCAGAACAAAGGCTGTGCCTGCACGTGGCCGTGGGACAGAGCACAGCTGCACCTCAGCACATGGCAAACCCCTCCACTGCCCGGGCACTGAATACCCAAACACCCCCCGTTTCCCTGTCCTTGCCTCTCTGAGCCAAAGCAGGGCGTTTCTATGATACTTAGTGCTGAGGCAAAAACAATTACATGAATTTTTTCCCCATTTCCTACTGGAGATTTATTCTGTCCAGCATCCCTAAATGCCTTTAAAAATCTGCATCCTTCCTTCTCTTCACCCTTTTCTGTACTTTAGTTAGGATATTTTCATAGACCTGTTTGATTGAGAACATTTTATGGAGCTCTCGTACATAATATTTGAATGAGGTTTCTGGTATAGCTGGATATCAGGCAATTTTAATATACCACTCTCTGGTTTTTACTTCCATTTCATCCTTTAGCTCCCACGTGAAACCAGCAGATACACTACAAATGATCTGAGAAAAATAGTCTGGAATCTTTTTCACAGTTCAGTGTTTTAGCCATTGAATAAGAAGATTTAAATGCAAATTTAGTACTTTTGTTACTACTGCAGAGTGTGACAGTGTTGATGACCAAAAGGAATAAATATATCAATGTTTTATAGTATATATTTATAGATTCAAATTTTAGATGAAGGCTGCTCTTGCCCTTTCCTGCATTTTGTTAGGAACCTCATTCTGCAGATATAACCCTTCTCTGCCACTGAAAACTGTTCCGTTTCAATGATTTGGTGAGTCAAGGTTACTAATCACCTTCCAGAAAGTTCTGAAGAGCTTATAGAAGTGGACTCTCAATTATACACAGGTGTAAGCAATCTAGGCAAGACAGCTGGGAAATCCCAGCTTTTCCACAGCTCCCAGCACCCAAGGTTCACAGAGCAACTCCCCAAGATCCTGGAGAGGGAACATCAGCTTGGTTTGGTCCTGACACTGCTGCCTGCAGAGGATTTTGTACAATGGAATTACAACTGGGTGTAATAATAGGGCCTCTGTGAGTTCCATTGGAATAGAGTTTATCTAACAGGTCTCATCATTAAGAAATGTTTCTGGTGCTCATCTAAAATGCAGTAATACCCAATCAGAACTGCAGCCTTGCTTTAGTATGGCTGACCAATGACAATAAGCTGATTAAATATAGATTTCAGAGTGAGACACAGGAGGATAAACTTCAGAACAATGAGAAACCCAGGGAGAATTTTTTTATTTTCAGGAAACTGCCTCAATCACCTTCTGTATTTTTGCTTCATTTCAACAAAAATGGCAATATAGAGTAAACACTGATTTTGATTCACAGAATATTCTGAGTTGGAAGGTACCCACGAGGCCCGTACAGGGTTTGAACCTACAACTTTGGTGTTATTAGCACCATACTCTAACCAACTGTTAAACTGTTTTATAAGGAATCATCTTGATTCTTGTTACTTGCTTCAGTTTCAGTCTTTAGTATTATCTGAATGCTTCAGTCTTGCTTGTGCCAATGTAGACCAGGAGATGGGGACAGGCCACTCAAGGCCTCACAATGAGAGGAGAAACCAAGCCATTTTCTCTCTGCTTTGTGGTGACAAATTTATTTAACTAATCAAATTTATTTTATTTGACTCAATAAGCCATGAGTGAGTTTAACAGAATGCCACGAAGCTGAGTTTGGAAAATGATTGTCACCCTCATCTCCTGCCTGAGAGTTGCTCACATTCTCTTTTCAGAGGGTCCCAGTGCTGTAAGGCAGAGCCCTGGCACAGGGTGCCCACAGAAGCTGTGGCTGCCCCTGGATCCCTGGCAGTGTCCAA